>APFE030425169.1:23202-37387 GCA_000404065.3 Pinus taeda
CACAAATGAAAAATTCTTGGATGATACAAATGAAAATACCTCCTTTCTATATATAGGAGTCTAAGGGGTCATAATATAATTAGAGCCGACATAACAATAATAATGTAAGGGCATAATAATAACAATAGTGGGCTTTTATGGGGCACAATAGTAACGATATGGGCACTACATGGGTACATCAATATAATAAGGGGGTTGTACTGATAACAATAAGGGGTTACGCTAGTAGTATAGGGGCCTAACAGAAAAAGCGAGCAATACTTCCCACATCTTGCTCGTGACTGAAAACAAATGTCACACAATTTAATTACAAACCCAAAGGCATTTCAAATCAACGATTAAGATTAGTTCAACAAATCTGATGGTGCATGGCAAAAATATAGACGAATGCCTCCCCTGGCCTGACCAATTTCAAGAACAGACACTAATTTCATAAATCTATTTGATCTCTATTGCTAACTTCTCTCATTTTTTCTCATTGTGGAAGGTAGATACATAATTTGTCTCACAGAAACTTATGAGCATGATGGTTGCAAAGCTCCTGTGTTTGACGGTCATTTAAAGTTGGAAATTTGGAACAAGGTCGCAGAAAATGGCAAAGGGTATGGGGGAATACTAGTTTTAGTGAAAGAAAAAAAAGGTCCTCACATTTAGTTAATAAGAAGATGAAAATAAACAATATTTGTGGTTGAAAATATCAGAGGAGAATCACATAAGAATTGTAGCATGTTATTTTTCCCCTCAAGTCTCAAAAACTTACAAAAATAAGGAGCTTGACAGTGAAGATCCGTATGCAACGTTAAAACAAGATATTGCCATGTACTCTCACCAGGGAGAAGTTTTTTCAGTGGGAGATTTCAATGTTAGAACAACAAATAATCAAGCTAGCATTCTTTGTTGCAAAGAGGATAACAATCCTATTTGGCTCACTGAAGAGGAAAACCCCCAACGGGTGAGGTGTTCAGAAGATGACAAAGTTAGCAGTCATTTTGGAAAGGAGTTGCTTACACTGTGTGGGGTTTTCAACTTAATTATTTGCAATGGTCTAGATAGATGGAAAAGGTCTGGGAACTTCACTTGCAACACATACAATGGGGCAAGTGTCGTTGACTATGTGATGTGTTCACAAAGCTTGATAGAGAAGATAGACAAAGTTAGTATTGGAGAGCATATTTGGGACTTAAAATCAGACCATAACCAAAATTATATAGGGTTGTCATTGTTAGAAGAAAGGCAACATAGGAGGAAAACCCAATCCTCTCGACAATCACTATCAAGGGGCAAAATTCTTCCAACACAAGAAAATCATACTATCTTCAAGACAATGTTAGAGAGATTAATTCAGAAGGAGAAAACCGGTTTCAAAAGCTTCAACAGTCGTGAGTTAACAAATATAATTCAAAGTGCACTTGAGAAGTGAAAAAGAGCAAAAAATAGGAAATCAGAATCAAATTGTTTTCCTGTAAATGTCTGGTTTGATGAGGAATGCAAAATGGCAAGGAGAACCTTGAAAAAGGCAAGAAAGGAGAACATGAATGTAAAGTTATATAAGCAGATACTAGAAAGTAAAAAAGATGAGTTCATGCAAACAAGGAGAGAAGAGTTAATATATTTAAGTAAGAATAATCCAAAAATTTTCTGGCAAGAACTGCAACCAAGGAAGAAGAAAATTGAAAATAATATTACAGTGAATCAATGGTTTGAAAATGCAAGGCAACTCTATGAGAAAGAATCTGAGGCAGAGCCCCCCCAAGATCAACACAAATTCAAAGCTCTTCACGTTACATGAGGTGGAGAATGGAATTAAGAAGCTGAAAATAGGAAAGGCAAAGGACTTGGTTGAACTTCAAGCAGAGTATCTAAAATGGGGAATGAATGCTCTTGCACCGCACATCATGGAAATATTCAACAACATCATTTAGCAAGGATTTCCAAGACACTAGACAATTAGCTTAGCAATACCCCTTTTTAAAAGTGGAGACATTAATAATCCATCAAACTATAGAACAATTATTACCAATAGTTTGTTTGCAAATCTTTTCGGTAGCATGGTAGAAGATAGAATTAATAAGTGGGCAGAAATAAAAGAAAAGAGGGCAAGAGGACAAGCGGGTTTTAGGTCGAAGCATTCTACAGTGGATCATGGTATCACGTTGAGACACATTATTGAAAAGGTTTGGGAGGACAAAGAAAAAGTATTTTGCTGCTTTGTGGACTTCAAAAAAGCATTTGACACAGTCCCTAGGGATAAGTTGTGGCACAGAATGGAAGAATTTGAAATTCCTGTGCATTATAGAGTCGTTGTCCATAGAATTTATGAAGAAGTGAAAGTCAAAATTAGAACCTCAGTAGGTATTTCAGAAAGCTTTAGAAGTGACATTGGAGTCAAGCAAGGTTTCCCTCTATCTCCTACTCTTTTTGGTCTATATATTGATAAATTGGAAGAGTGGTTAAATCTACAAGGTGGAGATGGTGTTCAGTTGGGGGAGTTTGTGATAAAGCTTCTTTTATATCCTGATGATATTGTATTGATTTCTAAATTAGCCCATGGATTGCAAATGCACTTATATGCCCTTGAGCATTTTTGTAAAGCAGTGGGGATGCAAGTCAATACTAGCAAGACCAAAATAACGATTTTCTCTAATAAAAGAAAGCAGAGCCAACATACTTTCTTCTTTGAAGACAACATTCTTAAAGAAGTAAATGAGTACAAGTACCTTGGAATTGATTTCAACAACAAACTCAATTAGGAGGAATGCAGAAAGAAGAGAATTTTAGGGGGGTGGAAAGCATTATATGCTCTTCGAAACAGATGTAGAGAGGCAGAGTTATGGGATTGGAAAATGATTAAAATGCTTTTTGGACTCCTATTTTGTCCAGTGATGCTCTATGGGTGTGAATTGTGGGCTAGCAGCACTCCCATCTCAAAATGGAAACAAATTGAGAAAATCCAAAAAAGCTTGATCATGAGAAAGTTCAAAATAAAAAGTACAGTACCTTATGAGATAATGTTGAGTGAAACATGAGCAACTCCCATTGAAGCAATTGCTATGGTGCGACTCATAAGATATCTAAAAATAATTGAGCAAATAAGAGTAGGTAGATGGCCTAATGTTATCTTCAATGAAGGCATGAGTGAAAGAAAGAAAACATGGATGAAACAAAACTACACATGGATGCAAAAATGGAATATCTACCTCAATGCTTATCCCACAAATAGCAAGGAGCTGAAGGTTTTTTTTATTTTTTATTTTTTATGGAGAAGTTTCGTAAAAAGGTATGGGGAAAAGAGTTGGGTAGAAAGAAGAAATATCACATTGAGGAATTCAACCCTACGTGTGATCTACAAAAAAAAGAGTTTATTGGAGCTAGCATTTCATGGAGGGCAAAGGTTCTTATTGCTCAATTGAGGACCGACTCACATAAACTTCGGTGTCAAACAGGACGGTGGAAAAGGCCTAAATAAGCTTGGGAAGAACAAGTGTGTACGTTTTGCACGTTTGGGCTGTGGAATCGGAAAAACATTTCATTTTGGAATGTGATGCATTCAAATACATCAGAGAAAGTTATGAGAACATGTTAGCATCAGTTTCTTGGCATTGTCTTTTTAGCGAGGGGATTGTTGGAAGGTTGGGCCAACTCATCATCAATTTGAATCGGAAATGGGTTGAATTGAAAAAAGCGAAAACTAGGGAACTAATGGTCTCATAGACCATTTTTAGTCTCGCGGGCCTTAAAATATCATTTCATTTCATCTTTGATTATACATAGAGTTCTAGAGTAAGTCTGCTACTAAATTATAATGATTTCATTATATCATAAGTATGAGTTATGCCTTCATGAAATAGAGAAAGAGAGCATACGTCCCAAGGTTAATCCAAGGGAGAAGGAGGATAAATTTATAATTTTTTGAAAAACAAGGTCATATTGTTTTTCAGTAAATATATCAAAATGAATCAAGTAGTTTAACTAGTAAACCAAGACTTCAGAAGGTGCTTATTTGGCAATCACATCTCTAAACAGGCTAAAAGGACTAGATGGAATTTGAATATAAACCACAATTAGGATATATTCTAGAGTGTGACCTTTCTATTGAGGGTTGGGTCACTTTCATTTTCAATTACAGGGAAGAAGTTACCAAAATGTTTGAAATGAGGTTGATGTGGTGTTCAATTTCACTAATGCTAAATAGTTGAAACCCTTATTTTGACCCCAGAACAAAGAAATACACAATGTATATTGTAGAGGCCAAATTGTTGCTGGTGCATCTAAATGTATTTTTTTTAATGTTTTACCCTAGGTTCTAGATACTTCTAGACTCATACACATATGAAGTAATTTGTTTGTCAATAACCTCTTTAATGTCTGGTAATGAGCTAAATAAATATAATGTATTTGTTTTAGCATATAGTTAGAGGTGTTAGAATAAGAATATGAATTCATTTTGATTTTCTTAAACAGGGGAAGATCTCAAAAAGAGCCATTTGGATCCAACTCATTTTCCTTATGATTTATATTGTAAGTATTGTAATCGACAATGGTTTGAGCTATGAGTGTTCAATCAAGAGAAGAATTTTGTTATGCACCATAAATCTAATTCTCCTTATTTTTCAATTGTGTGTTTACTCTACTATTAACTTTGATTACATCACAAATAATTAGGTTTCCAATTGGAGTTTGGCTCTCCAAATGTTTTTAGAGTCATAGAAAAAAAATTGGGCGGTTTATAGAGACAAATGAAATTTATTAAAGGATGAATTCTTGTGTAATTTCTCATATTGTAGTGGAGATGGACCTAAAATCAGGGATAGGATAGGACACTTAGATAATGGTTGGGAATAAATTCAAACTCTAGATTATCTAGGAACACCCTTTTAATGTTCAAAGTGACATATGTATGGATACCTAGCAAGTGATTGCATACTTAAATTCATCAAGAAAGTATGAATAAGGAAGTGGATAAGGACTTCAAATTTTGGGGGGGTATTTTTAGTATCTTGTTCAAGGGATGTAAAAGAAAAGAATAATACATCAATAGTTAGAGACTTAATAGGTGGAGGCTCTAGGGATATTATATCCAAAGGAGTTTAAGATGAATCATGGAAGGCCTATAATATCAAGCCAACGATGGAGAAGAGTGTAAGAAAACCTAGCTCATACCACGCCATAATAACATGTAACCATCTAAGTTACAAATTCTCTAAGATTTGGGTAAGTCTACGAAATCTCTTACATATTCTATCCATTCCAATGTGGAATCCTAAAATTTAGCATATGATCAATCTTTGCTTTTAGAGGTATATAAGAATAAAGAAACCATGAAATGTAAAATGGATAAGAAAGGTAAGGCAAGATTGGGTCAACCTATGTCTACATTGAAATAACCTTGGAGGTATGGTTTCTAGGGTTGAGTACTCTTATTAGGCAACAAACTCTGAGGAGAATCCAAGATTAAACATCTCTAACCCCTTTCGAATGAGGAAGCTCCCTTGATATTTGAAAACATATGTGCTTATTGAGATCCATGCAAATAGTTATGGATTTGGGTGACTTTGAAACTAAAGGAGGGTTAAGTTAAGAGTTGGAAAAAAGAAGGATCTAACCTTAGAAGAGGTAGGAAATACCATTTATATTTAATCCATGACAAAGCCAAAAGAGAAATCCAACAAGGGAAACAACAAACTTTGAAAGGGGCCCTCAGAGCAAGGAATTCCCTTAGTAGGATTTCCCAATGATCATTTTGTCCTTCAATGTAAGGGAGCTACGCAATCCTTCAAAAATGATTTCCATGTGTAGGTTAGTTGACCTTCATGCCCATAATATTTTAATGGTTCAAGAGACCATGGGGGAAAGTTTAAAAAACATTGTAGAGTTGTCTAAATACCTAAAGTAATGGAAAGTTTTATTTGTAATCTCTATGGTTGTATATATAGGATTAGTTACTAGTTTGAGAAAAAAAATGTATATGTTTAATTAACTCTATGTCATTTGACTTGGTTATAGGAGCTAAGTTCTTATCAATGGACATGGAAAAATCCTTCTCTATTGTCAATGTTTATGGACGTTATGAGGACAAGGTGGCCTACTTGAAGAAGTTTGGCTCATGATTTATAGAAAACAAGGGAAATAATATTGGGAGGGGATCCTTTTACTATAAAAAGTGTAGATGCATGAGGGGTTACAACTAAAGCTATCCAAAAGTATCTTTTTGAACATGTTTGAGGAGGCTATATTGGTGGATGTGGAACCAATCAAATTGGTCCCACATGGAGAAATATGAGAAGAAACAATGTAAGAGTTCTATAATAGTTGGATCTTTTTTCGGTGTTAGAATCCATGATGGTTGGTTCTAAGAGAATAAGAGCTTGGGTGGAAGTAGGAGAGGAATCAAACCATCTCCCAATCTTATTCCAACTTGTGAACAAAAACAATAGGCCATCCAATCCATTCAATTTCAACTCCACTAAGTTGGAGGATGAGGAATTCATAAATTTAGCCAAGGCATAATGTAGAAGTTGTGAATGTTCCTTAAGAGATCCAACTAGTCTATAGTTCATTTCCAACCCTACAAAATTCAAGAGTGTAGTATCAACTCTGGCCTATGATAAAAGGAGGATTGGAGAACAAACCATAATCTCAATTAAGGTATAAATTTCTTATATTTATGCACATAACCTTTAAGGAGCTAAGGATAAGGACTCACAAGCATATTTGAGGACTATTTAACAATCCAAAAGGAAAATTCTAGCAAACAAAGAGGCCTTGTGGAGGCTAAAAGCATAATCTTATGGTTGTCCAAGGTAGATGAAAATATTAAGTATTTCCACAACTATGCCTATCATAGGAAAATAAAAACATTATATGGAAATTGAAGAAAGAGGATGGCACCAAAGCTAGATATTTTTGTAAGATCCCCTGTGTTGACTATTACATTTGTAAACATTTTAAATAATTGTGCATCTATCGTGGTAATTATTGCTAGCAGAAACTTTGTTTAAGCATGTTGTAATTTATAAATATTAATTAATTTGGATTCGATGGAGAAAAGGGACGACAAGTCAAAGTCTAAGGGAAGATTGCTAGTTTCACTTAACTTGGACAACCATGCTCATACCTTGTTGAATTTAATGTTGGATCATTTGCAGTTGGGAAAAGGCATTCCCTTTCTAATTGAATCCTTAATTAAACGCAGTTGGGTCAATTTTAGAGTTGGAAAAGCCATCAACTGATTGTGTCATGAATAGGCAAATCGACTTGGCAACGCCCATCTCGATTTCCCCTTGTCACAATCTGAAGAAACATGGCATGCATACGAAGGCACCATGGGGCAAGCGGTGCCCTCTCGATCATACCATGGGATGCAACTGTGTGTCCCATATATATGCTACCCCACATATAGAAAGAGGTTTGATTTACCTCTTGAAATTTTGTGTTAGAACTGGAGGAGCATTGTGGGTGTGAACTCACAAAGAGTGCTTGTGTCTATGTTGGACCATTGATTTGTTCTTCGTTTTTATTCAGTGTTACCGACTTGGACACATAGATTGAATTTTAAGCATTGGGTGCTTGTTGTGGCTATGAAACCATTAGTGCTTTCCTCTTGATGTTAAACCACCTGATATTGAGTGCTTGTTATGGTTGTGAAATCACTAGTGATTTACTCTTGTTGTTAAACCACCCACACAATGAACCACCTGGTGCTTGTTGTTGGCTATGAAACCATTGGTGCTTTCCTCTTGCTATTAAACCACCTAATATTGGGTGCTTGGTGTGGCTATGAAACCACCGGTGCTTGCTTGCTAATAAGTTTTTAAACACCTACAAAGTGATATCAATCCTCTTATGTTGAGTAACACACTTCCCTACAATTTGGTGAATCCTTGCATCTTGAAGCTCTTGAGAGATTGACCAATCCAGTTGGTGTAATACTCCCTATGCAACCAGTTCCTAAGAATCTAGATCTAGCTTGGGGGTGGATAGTTGTGAGACAAATGTCCGCATAGTTGGACTACGGTTAGGTGGAGAGTGGGAGTCCCTTCTCTAGTTTCCAACTAAATTCAACTTGACCAGATAAGTAGCACAATCTATGCTTGTTTGGTCGACGAACACTAAGTTATGTTTAATTGTGATGATAAGCTTATATATATGCCTATGTGTGAATTATGATTGAATGCTTATTCCCTATATAATCATGATGGTTAGTTGTTTTAGATATTCATGGTTATTTGAATTTTCTAGTCTCCTTAATTCTACTGAAGAATTTAGAATTATAGTTCATATGACATGTTGGACAAATGTTTGCACTATTCCCATACATATTGAGTGGCTGGGTTCTAAAATGTTTACTCTATTTATGAAATTGTGGGACATCTCATACTTGACCTTTGTTGAAAATGCAACAAGAAAATATCAGTTTGACTTTGCCTTGGTCATACTAGAGAAAAATTGAATTTATATTTCAGTATAGATCTTGGAGGTAGTTAACTGAGGTGACATGGCACTTGTCATTCAATTAATTTGAGTTGGGGAAGATTGAGCTCAATTCAGTCTGAGTGATTGCTAATTTGTAGCAATCTGTTTCATTTAAATTAAGTTATGGTCAGTTAAACTAGTTCTAACTATCAGAAGAACTCGTGGAGGTCAAGTTGTGGAAGTGGAACTTCAACCACACTCAGTGATCAACCAGTTAACTAATAAATCAGCCAAAAATAACTTATGCATGCAGAGAATTTGAGTTACCGAGTTGATATGGAGATTCCAAAGTAGTGTACTATCTATTGTAGACTATTCCCATGTGTACAGGTGGTGCATGCAGTCAGAGGAAGGACCTAGAGGAATTGCACAATTCAATAGAGGGAATTTCCTAAACAATAGGGGCTAATTTCCTCAAGGAACCGTGCAAGGAAATAAGAGCTTAGAGGGCTTGAAAATTGGCTAAGTGTTTACCAGAGTCAGTCAATCAGGCAAAGGGATAGAGTATACACTTGCAGGTGTGCTCAAGCTTGAGAAAGCATATGTATTTCATCTCTATTCTTTGATTAGTGAAATACAAATAGGAAGGGGTTTTGAGCAGTTGCTTTCCCCTAGATAAATATTTTTGCATGTGTGATGTTTCCTTTTTCATGTCTATGATTTGTGTTCTAGATGGTGAATTAACTTCCGCAGATCAGTAGAGTAGCTTCAGGTCTTGTGATTTAGTAAATTTCACGAGAAGTTTCAAATCTACACATTAATTTCTACATGGTATTAGAGTAGGATTCACTATAGAGTAGAGATTTCGTAGTTGTTGTTGCAGGAGGATTGGATTTGCAAGATCAATTCTTCAAAGCTAGAAGGATGGCTTTCTATGGACTAAGACTCGAGTATGCCCTTGAGGGAAGCTCGAATTATGTTGCTTGGAAGGACTACATGGAGGCAATGCTTGAATATAATGGATTGAAGGAATTCATAGATAATGGTATCCCGAAACCTGCAGTAGTTGATGCTCGGGATCTAGCAGAATGGAAGAAATGTGTAGCCAAGGCGAGGAGAATCATATTGAAGGGAATACGAGACCATATTGTCTCAAATATCAATGAGAAAGAGACCCTGTATGCAATGTGGAAAGCACTGACAGATTTTTTCTGGAATAGTAGTGACCACAGGAAGATGGCACTGAAGGATAAACTTTGAAATATCAATATGTAGAAGAACAAGACTATTTCGCAGTACCTGAGTAGGTTCACATAATGTCATGATGAACTTGGTCAAGTTGGTGTTACTATAGTAGAAAATGATTTGGTAAGCCTAGCCCTTTTAGGCCTTCCTAAGAGCTGGCACAACTACCAAGATTCAATGAACGAGAGGTAGAAACTACCATATTGGGAACCCCTATGGTCCGATTTGGTACAAGAGGAAATAAGACAGTATTCTAGAGACGAGATTTCATCCAAGGGTGAGGATGAAGAAAAATTTGCCTTGGCTAGAAAGGAAAAGAAGGAAAAAGGGAAGAAATCCCAATCCAAAGTAGGATCTAGTCAAGGGGGAATGAAGAAACACTTGTCCATAATCAAGTGCTTTCATTGTCATGAATTTAGACACTATGCCACGAAGTGTCCACACAAGAAGGAACTCAAGAAGACCTCAGGAGAAGAAACAGGTGAAGCTTTGGCTTCACAATTCGAGCTTGACTTTACTCTCATTGCATGCATGGCTAGCATAGTGATGAGGAGCATGTGGTACTTGGACAATGATGCCTTGTTCCATATGACAGGGAATAGATAATTTTTTAGTGATTTGGAGGAGAAAGATCTCCAGATGCACATTGAGATGGGAGATGATGGAAGGTACAACACAACCGAGATTCATATAGTCAACTTTCATAGGGAGTCGAGATCCCTTCTCAGACTTAGGGATGTGATGTTTGTTCTGGGTCTAAAGAAGAATCTTTTCTCTGTTGCAGTTTTTGAAGGCTGTGGTTATGATGTGATCTGCAACAAAGGAAAGGAGTTCCTAAGACACATAACCACATAATAGGTAAAGCAGATTGGGGTTTGTGTGAAGAACCTGTACAAGCTAGATGTGGAGGATTGTGTTTCATTGAGTGCAAAGATGGAGAAGGTGTAAAGACGCAATGTTGGTGAACTTTGGCATAGAAGACTTGGCCATTTGCATCATGTCACTTTGAAGATAATGCAACAGATATCCACAGGCCTCCCCAAAGGAGCACTAGAGAAACAAGATACATGAAAAGGGGTACCTTGGGGAAGTACACAAAAACCACTTTCCATGGTCGGGACAACAGAGCACATGTAGTCCTTGAAAGGATCCACTCAAATGTTTGTGGAATTTTCTCGCCAACCTCCACTACTAGGCACAAATATTTTGTCATCTTTATTGATGACTTCTCACAAAAGCGTTGGATCTTCTTCATGCGGAAGAAGGATGAGATATTTTCCAAGTTTGTAGAGTTCAAGGCACTGGTTGAGCAAGAAACAGACAAGAAGGTGAAGGCTCTCATGAGCGACAATGGAGGTGAGTACTTGTTGAATGAGATTAAAAAAATTTGTGCAAAAGAAGGAATTCGACGAGAGTTGACTACACCCCACAATCCATAGTAGAATGGCGTGGCTGAGAGAAAGAATCGAAGAATTGTGGGAGCAACAAGGGTGATGTTGCATGACCAAAGCCTACCAATGCACTTGTGGGCTGAAGCATCTAACACAATGGTCTATTTTCAGAAAAGGAGTATTCATCGGGTTCTTGGCATGATTACATCAGAGGAGGATTTCTCAGGGAGAAATCTGGATGTGTCACACTTCAGTATTTTTGGAGCCTCTGCTTACTACCATGTCTCCAAAGAATCAAGGAAGAAGCTAGAGCCAATAGAAAAATTGGGGGTATTTTTGGGTTACATAGAAACTCCTCACAACTATCGTGTGTACTTTTCATCCCTCAGAATGATAATTGTGCAAAGGGATGCAAAGTTTGATGAAGAAAAAGTCATGTGATACTCTCTAGAGAGGGAGATTTAGATCCCACCAAAGGAGGAGATTTTAGCTCCAAAGGAGAAGCCTCAAGATGTTGTGGAGCAACCACAAGTTGAGGAACAGAGAGTGGAGACAACCACTCAAGCAGAACCATCCAAAGAAGGAATAAAAAGGACCAGGGAAGTTGAGATAGTTGTGCAGGATGTGAGGGAGAATGTGGGTGCTCCTTCAAATCAACATAGGCAAAGAAGGTCACCAGATCGGTACATTTGCTACATGGATCTCATCACTGAGCTTGTAGAGATTGAGCCATCCTCTTTTGAGGAAGCAATATATAAACCTATTTGGGTTGATGCAATGATGGAGAAGTATGAATCCATTATAAACAACAATGTTTGGGAAGCGGTCCCAAGACCAACAGACAAATATGTTTTGGGTTTGAGATGAATATTCAAGGTGAAGCATGCAACAAATGGAAGCATAGAAAAGTACAAGGTGAGATTTGTGGCCAAGGGTTACTCTCAGGTTGAGGGGATTGATTATGATGATACCTTTGCTCCTGTAGCAAGGTACTCATCCATAAGATCAATCCTTGCTCTGGATGCATAGATGGAGTGGAAGATCCACCAGATAGATGTGAAAACAACATTCCTCAATGGAGTTATTAAGGAGGAGGTGTATATCGAGCAACCATAAGGCTTTGATACTTTTGATCGAGAGTCTCATGTGTGCAGACTCAAGCAAATGTTGTACTGTCTCAAGCAAACACCCCATGCTTGGTACACTAGGATTGATAATTATCTCATCGGTTTTGACTTCACCAAAATTGAAGTGGATTCAAACCTCTATCATATTTTGATAGAAGGTAAATTTTTGATTATTGTCTTATAAGTTGATGACTTGATTTTGATTGGTGATGAGTAGTTGATCAGATCTTGCAAGCAGGACCTTGCAAGAGAGTTTGAAATGAAGGACATGGGTCTCATGCACTAATTCCTTGGATTGGAAGTATGGAAAGGTGATGGGGAAATGTTTGTCCCTCAGTATGCCAATGAGATACTTCATAAGTTCCACATAGTCAGGTGCAAACCCGTAGAGACTCCTATGGTGACCAACTCTAGGAAGGAGGATGTAACTTCAGGTGAGGAAGTGGACGCTACTGTTTACCAGCAGTTGGTGGGTTAACTTATGTATCTTGTGAACAAAAGACCAAATATGTGCTATGCAGTCAACCAACTGAGCCAAGCTATAGTTAGGCTAACCAAAACTATTTTGGAGGGTAGCTAAGCATGTTCTATAACACCTCAAAGGCACAACCTAATTTAGACTATGGTACATGTGGACAAAGGGAGTGAAGCTATGTGAATTCATGGATGCAGATTGGGCGCAGAGTTCATTAGACTGAAAGAGTACATTAGGTGAAATTTTAAGTGTTGGGTCCGTAGTGGTTTCTTGGTACAACAAGAAGCAAATATTTTTGGCACTCAGCTCGGCAGAAGCAGAATACATGGTTGCAAGTCAAGCAACATTTGAGGCGATCTGGATGAGAAAGATACTTCTTGGATTGTTTGGTCAAATGATGGATCCAACTGTGATTTACTGTGATAATTAGAGTTGCATCAACCTCTTTGAAAATCCTATTTTTCACAATTGATCCAAGCATATTAATTTCCAGTATCGCCATTTACGAGATTGTGTACAAAGGTGAATTATGTTGTTGCAATACATTCCAAAAAAGGAATAAGATGTTGATATTTTGACAAAGGCCTTGTCAAGAGGGAAGTTCAAGTTCCACAGGTGCAAGATAGGGGTGGTTGATAATCACTTTCTTGCTGAGAGGAAGTGTTGAAAATGTAGCAAGAAAATCTAAGTTTGACTTTGTCTTGGTCAAACTAGAGAAAAATTGAATTTATATTTCAACAAAAATATTGGAGGTAGTTGACTAAGGTGACATGGCACTTGTCACTCAATTAAATCATTTAATTCGAGTTGGAGAATCTTGATTTTAGTTTAGTATGATTGATTGCTAATTTTTAGCAATTTATTTCAGTTATATTGAGTTATGGTTAGTTAAACTAGTTCTAACTGTCAGAAGAACTAGTGGAGGTCAAGTTGTGGAAGTGGAACTTCAACCACACTTAGTGATCAACTAGCCCAAAATAACTGATGCATGCAGAGAATTCGAATTACCCAGTTGAGATGGATATTTTAAGGCAATGTACTATCAGTTCTAGACTACTCCCATGTGTACATGTGGTGCATCCAATCAGAGGAAGGACCTAGAAGAATTGTGCAATTCAATAGAGGGAATTTCCTAAATAATAGGGGCTAATTTCCTCAAGGAACAATGCAAGGAAATAGGAGCTTGGAGGGCTTGAAAATTGGCTAAGTAATGGCTAGAGTCAATCAGTCATGCAGAGGGATAGACTATACACTTGCAGGGAGTGCTCAAGCTTGAGCAAGCATATGTATCTCATTTGTATTATCTAATTAATGCAATACATATAGGAAGGGGTTTCGAGTAGTTGCTTTCCCCTAGATAAATATATGTGCATGTGTGATGTTTCCTTTTGCATGTCTACAATTTTTGTTCTAGATGGTGAATTAACTTCCGCAGATGAGTAGAGTAACTTCACGTCTTGTGATTTAGTAAATTTCATGAGCAGTTTCGAATCTACACATTAATTTCTACAATCTTTTATTTCTTGCATGTACTT
>APFE030425169.1:38082-52205 GCA_000404065.3 Pinus taeda
TGTTGTATTGAATGCTCATATTATAATGACTTCTATCACACCATTCAGTTACAGTTATCCTAAATGGTTATAGTTGACATAATTCCTAACTATACTTGTTAATGATATAATGGAAGTAACAAACTATATTTCAATGCTCTCTCTCTCTCTCTCTCTTTACTCGATAGTAATAACTTATGAACTAAAATCCTAGCCCATCCAAGAGATTTTTTTAGGCTTTGGCATTTCTTCAACCATGTCACTTGTGAATTTATAGCTTAAATGCACTGGCAATGTGTATCTCCTTGGATACAACTCAAGTAGTTTGTAAAAGAACTTGCTTTGATTGGGACAACATTCTGTGAGCAACTTGACTGAAATATGTGAAATTTGGTCTAGGCTCGCACCCTTCTTCTTGTCTCAACGATTATGAACCGGTGAATATTGATGCCCAATTCCCTATTTATTACCAATATGTCAAGGCATGGTGAAGGTTGTGAGTTCATCCTTAACAACTACCGCGTGAACTAAATCAAGGGTAGTTTGTTGACCTTAAATCACATAGGCCAAGGTTGCTCAACCTTCAACCTTTAAGGTATTGCACTTGGCCTATGAGGCATCGAGGTGTTCAAGTGACCTTGACCAAGAACGGGTCTATAGACACAAGGTCGTAATGCACATAGGTTAGTAAGTGCAAAGTGTTCAACCTTTGGGCCTTTGGTGAACTCAAATGATCAAATGTTGTTTGGCAGCTATGCATTATCAATCCAGTATACCATGAATTGGGTAGGATCGCCAAATCTCTAGCCCTCAAACCTTGGAAGATTTAAGTGCTGCAAATTTGGGGTCAGAACGTCCCCCAACCTAATATGGTGAGGGCCGAGTAGGCCCCACCAAATCTCAAGCCTTTGAGCTTTGAGGAAGATTCATAAACATTCAAATGGGGTCACGATCGATTGCCTCAGTTTGACATGATGTGGCCAGGGTAGGTCCCACTAGACCTTTGGCCATCAGACCACTAGATCCTAAAGGGTGATAAGTAGCATGACCATGATGGAGTTGGCTTGATGTAACGTGTCCCGAGGGATGGACCCCACTAGGCTCTTGGTCCTTGAGCATCGGACCTCATCGTTGGTGAGTTTTGAGAGGAGACAAATCCTCCCACCCCTAAGAAAGGCACGTTGTGGTGGGTCCACTCGCTCATGGGCCTGCGACCATCGAAAGTTAACTTTGTGAAGATATAAATGGTAGCACTAAGTGGAGCCCAATTTGGTTTGACATGGATTAGGGGTTCCACCAAACTTAAAGTTCTCGGCCTTTGGTCGTGACACATACAAAGTCATTTGAAGCATGGGCAAGCCCAAACTGCTCTATCCCAAAACTAGTGGACCCATAAGTTGATGTGGCATTACCAGTTAAATTAGGCATGAGGCCACGTGAGTTCCATGCGGAATTTTGGTGATGACATGGCCTTCATAAATTAGGCAAAAAGTTATATTAGGAACAAATTTCAATCTAGGTCTTGAATTAAGGTGAAATTTATATAATTGGAATACTCTTGTTGAGTTGGATGTGGTGGAAATATCATTTTTTAATTCCAAAAAACTTTTAAAAAGGAGAAATTTTCATAACCCCAATTTCATGACAAACAATGGAAGTCGGGATAAGGCATTACTAACACCTTGCATAGCCCAAGATAGTACAAGGGGGTGGGAGGGAGCATTACAAAGTGGTAGCAGAGCCCAGGTTCAACACTTGCACTGTATGAGCCTTGAAATAAAATTTAGAGCCAAAGAGATGTCAAAGTTGAATTCTAGTGGTAGACCTGAAGAAATTCATGGGCATAATTTAAATGACACCTTAGCCATTGCATGTGAAAACTTTCTTTTATTTATAGTTGATATGAGCACTACTCTTGCTAGCATGCTGACATGTCTTTTATTTTAATTCCAGCTAACTTGAAACTGATTCAGTAAACAACTTCAAGACTAAGGTAATGAATTGATGTACTTATGTGAGATTTAAATAACAGTTATGTGTGTAACAACACATAAGACAATGTAAGTTCCAACTAGAAAGTAAAGAATGAGTAGAAGGATGGGCTAGTATAGCACAATCAAAGTTCAGTATAATAAGGAAGAAGAATAAGTTGCAAAGAGGGTGGATGAGAATTCCCCTGATTGGAAGGACACCCTTTGGAGTCTGATGGTTGAGTTAAGAATTTCCAGAGCAAACAATGAAAGTATTTTCAGAGCACATGAGAAGCAAGCAAAGGTAAGTGCAATGATCTTGGAAAGTCTACCAGACTTACAAAAGTAAAAACAACATGATCCTAGTGCCAATTATCTAGGAAAGCACAAATCCAAGCAAAGTTTTTCTAAGATAAGAAGGCATGGATTTGAAACAAATAGAGAAGAAGGCAGTAAATTAAGAAAAATACACACGCAAGCTTGTGAGGATACTATGAGAGGAGAAACTCCACTTAGAACTCCAAAAAGAAGGGCAGACAACCTCGATCAATCGTAAAGAGTTACAACTAAAAGATATTATCAAAAAATAAGGAGTGAGAAAGGCCTATTACTGGAAGATTTTAAGAAGCAAAACCCACCACCTTTAACGTAGAAAATGAGAAAATTGAGGAGGCAGAAGCCTAGTTGCTACGATGACGAAATACTTTAGAGTACATGACTACCCTAAGAACATGAAGGCCAAATTATTCATTTTCAGATTAAAACGTAAAGTTGATATATGGGGGGAGTAATTAAAAAATGTTAAAGACATTAGAGAAAAGGAGTTGTTGTGGAATAAGTTTGAAAAGTATTTTCAGGAGAAGTATATGTTAGAAAGGTATTATGACAACATTATCAAGGAATTCCATGAGCTTAAGTTGGGGCAACTTATTGTTGATGAATATACAAATATGTATTTAGAACTACTAAGGTATGTGTCATACATCAAGGATGAAAGAATAAAGATTCAAAGGTACCTCAATGGGTTACCCCAAGAATTCAAAGACTGGATTGAGTTTGATGAACTCAAAAGATTAGAAGATACTATCGAGAAAACCGATCGTTTTTATGACCAGTCTAAGCATAAGAATGATAATTAGACTAATTGGAAGAAAAAGGATAGGTCCAATTTTAAAGGGAAAGGATCAAAACCATATGGGCATAAGCAAGTGGGGAAAGATGGAAGATTCACCACTCCTACCAAAGGTGATTTCTAGTGAACATGTCTTACTAATAGAGATCAATCCTCTGAACTAGTAAGAGAAGAAGTCGAAGGGGTGCAAGGAAGCACCACTTTAGTGTTGGATATGTGGAGAAAACCATATGTGAAGGGATTGTCCTCAGCCATAGAAGTAGAATATGAAAAAAAAGGTAGGTTTGACATGATATGGCCTTGGTAAGTCTCACTTGAACTTCAACTATCAGACCAATGAATCCCAAAGGGTGATAAATAGCATGACCATGATGGATCTCTCTTGACATAACGTGGACCAGGTGATGGACCTCATCGAGCTCTTGACCCTTAGGCATCGAACCCCATCTTCGATGGGCACTCAGAGGAGATGGGTCCTCCTGACCCGAGGAGAGTCACAATAAGGTGGGCCCATTGGCTCATGGCCCTGCAGCCACTGGAAGTTAACTTTGTGAAGATATAGAGAGTATCGGTGACTAGAGCTCAGTCTGGTATGATGTGGACCAATGACTCCACCATACTTAAAGTTCTCCGCCTTTGTACATGACATATAGAAATCTATAGGAAGCATGGGTAAGCCTAAATAACTCTATCCTAAGGTTGGTGGACCTGTAGGTTGACATGCCACTGCCATTTGGACTAGGCATGAAGCTATGTAGATCCCACATGGCATTGCGGTGATGACATGGCCTTCATTAATTACACCAAAAATTTTATTGGGCATAACATTCAATCCAAAACTTGGATTGAGGTGAAATATATGTCGGCGGAAAAATATCACCGAGTTGGATGTATGCGATATCAATTTTTAATTCCACAAACCTTTGAAAAGGAGCATTTTTTGTAACCCCATTTTCATGACAGATAATATGTAACCACCCCTCCCATATCTATCCACTTTCCCCAGCCTACAAGGGTAAACATGAGTTGAGGGATACTATAACATGATTCAACCTCCTAAGCACAATTAAGGAAGTGAAATCGACAACCTGAGACTTTACTGACCTTCCTCAAGAGCTACAGGATCCCTAAGAGCCAAACAACCACTCCAGGTGCCATAACCCTAAGTTAACTCTCTTTTTGAGTTATCTGAACTCTGAGTTGTTTACATCACAAGGAAATATAGAGAATGTAAGCCTCCATTCCCATGGATAACGCTGCATCCCAGCTCTTGTAGTCTATATTTCCCAATTCTGAGCATGCGACCCTAGAATCTGAGCCACTTTTTCAGGGCTAGTATCTAGACCTCTGCCCAAAACTTGATAGAACTTTCCAGAATGATGAATGAAACTAGGTCAAATCCATTAATGCTAAACTTAGTCAAGAACTTAGGGGTCTCATACTTATCTGAGAATAGGGGCCTAACCATGACATACATTTCGTTAAACACATTGTGAACACGAAATCTACAGGTCATAAATGCGTATATGAACATAGGGGTATTATACTTATCTGAGAATCGTCAAGAAGGTTTAATTCCCTCTCACAATAGTTGCAATAACATCTATTAGGTCATGCATTCAATAAACATTCATTTACCAATCAAAACATGATAAGAGACATAACTAGAATCTATCATAACATCATGCTTATGACCAACATATAACCAGAATAATAAGAATGATATAATAACCATCAAAGCCACATAATAGAAAGTACATTTACTCATAAAATAAAAGAGGAAAATAACTCTTATTAACATATGCAAAACCCAACCAATTTAGGGATTTCCACGTACCACTCGACCATAGATTAGGCTGAACCAAATCTTACTTTCAACCAATCACCCTTGTGCCATATTCCAAGCATGAATGTGGGGCTCACAACAAAGCAACCTGAGATTCCTCAGGCTTTACCGTAATCCATCCAAAATTGGTTAAGGGACTCCTAGTACTGAAACAATCACCTACACAACGAAGCTTTACCACAATCCCTCCATTACCAATCAAGGGATTCCTAGGCCCAAACAAAAACATACACTACCAGGATTTACTACAATCCTACCAAAATAGATTAAGACATCACTAGGCCCTAAACAAGATCAGATGCCTCTGAATTTATTCACCAATACCCTGAGGAATTTTCATGTCTCCACCCTCAGGATTTATCATGATCCCACCAAAACTGGTCAAGGGATTAGTAGGGCCTTGGCAATTTTGTTGAGACCACCTCACCCGGTTCCAAAACCATTCGACAATCCAAAGATCAACCAAATGAAAGAACCCCATCACACCATGGCTATCTGGAAATGGCAAGGCAATGTTGAAACCACTGTCACACCTAGCAAAACCCATGCCAATGACATTAAGAGAACCAAATACACACCTACATGTAAAAATAACAAGGGAATTCTACCTACAAAGTAATCCTGCTGTAGACGCTTGATCCAACTCTTCCTTGCTTGATCCTTACTTTCCTTTAACTTCTTGTCCTTACTTTTCCTTCCTTACTCCAATGCTAGAGTGCTCCAAGAATGCTCTGTGTGTGCAAGAGTATGAGAGAGAGAGAGAATAGAGAGAAAGCTCCAAAACTGAACTGTCAAAAGTTGTGAACTGATCCTCATAAGCCTTTTTATCATCGAGGCCTCTATTTTTTTCATTTTTCTTAATTTTCCTTCAATTTCCTCCTCACATGAAACAAGTGACCTTTCACCTTCCTTTTCTCCTATTTTCCTTTATTTTCATAAATAAAATCCCAATTAATGCCTCTTTGTCTTTTCAAATGCCTTCGCCAATTTCCCCTTAGCCATAATAAACCAAATGAACACCCACTAGGATGTTTTGCCCAACATTTAGCTTGGAATATGTGTCCCAAGACCTTAGTCTTCTTTATACTTTATTAACTTTATTACATGAACTTTTAACCCAGGGTTGTTACAGACCCTTCCCCCTTATGGGAACACCACCCTCAGTGTTCTATGGCACCTACAACTAGCGAAACCGATGTAAACCAAAACATACTACCCATGGATATTTATATGTTAGCTCGATGCAGTATTTACAATGAACAACCTACTGAAAATCAAAACCAACATGACAAACATGACAATTTGATGACCATGTTGCTTACTGGAGCTTTATAACACAACTCATTGTGGTATTTATAACAACAACCATACATAAATATATACATATACCAAAACTCATTTGCCCCACCTGAAAAATAATAAAGGATACATAGCTTGCATCTGATCAGCGATCTCCCATCTAATCAACTTCATCGGGCCCAAAGTGCTTCCATTGAACTTTAACTTGCTCAATTGCTTGGTTCTAGAGCATGAGCTATTTCCATTGCAAAATGCACTGAGGTTCCTATTGGAATTCTCCTTTTGGCTCCGCCTGCAATACAAAACAATCAATCACATGATCAACATATTTCACATATATTTTAAGCAATGAAACATGGAAAACATCATGGACTTTGACTATCGGAGATAGTGCAAGTCTGTAGGCCATTGGTCTAATCCTCTCAGGGACCTCAAAGGGATTGTAATACTGTAGTGCCAACTTGGCATAGGATCCAATCCTCAAGGAGATCTTCTTAGGATTGATGTGCAAGTACAAATGTTCCCCAACCTAAAACTCCTTAAACACTTTATGTTGATCTGCATAAATCTTTTGTCTATCCTATTTTACCTTTAGATTCTTCTCGATAACATGCATTTCTTGTTCCATGTCTCCCAACATGTCCAATCCTATTAGATATCATTTTTTTTATTCAACTGCATTAAGTAAGTCATTTATTTATGACCATTTCCATGAAAGGCAGTCGTAACTGACTAATTTCTCATGATTTTTGAATAGTCCACTTACCACTCATTGCATCGGGTGATGCTCACAGGGGTGAAGAAGTGGGATTGAAACTAGTGAAATGAATCACATAGCGTCAATCATCACTTCTGGGGCTTGCACCCAGTAATCAGAACTTCCCGGGAGGTCACCCATCCCAAATCTCCTCTGGCTCAAGCACGCTTAACTGTGGAGTTTTCCCCACAATCAAGCCCACTTAGCTTGCTACCCCATTTGCAAAACCTTAGCAAGTATTGTGCCTCGTGAACCATTCAAGTAGAGCTCCCTTCACTCTTATGAATTAAGTATTGAGGGTATTTCGCAGTGCATTATATTTTCAACTGCGTTAAGAAAGTCATTCATCTATGACCATTTCAATGAGAGGTAGTCGTATCTGAATAATTTCTCATTATTTTTGAATAGTCCACTTAGCACTCATTGCATCAGGTGATGCTCACAGGGGTGAAGAGGTGGGATTGAAACTATATGAATCACATAGCGTCAATCATCACTTATGGGTCTTGCACCACCCAGTAACCAGGACTTCACGGGAGGTCACCCATCCCAAATCGCCTCTAGCTCAAGCGCGCTTAATTGTGGAGTTTTCCCCACAATCAAGCCCACTTAGCTTGCTACCCCACTAGTTTCAATCCCACTTCTTCACCCCTGTGAACATCACCCGATGCAATGAGTGCTAAGTGGACTATTTAAAAATCACGAGAAATTAGTGAGTTATGACTACCTCTCATGGAAATGGTTATAGATGAATGACTTTCTTAACACAGTTGAATCCCAAAAAATGATATCTAATATAATGCACTGCAAAATACCTCAATACTTAAATGTTTCTTTTTATTTAATATCCTGATTTTTTGTGTATTTATCCTCACCTTTAGAGTAAAAGTGATTTTTCATGAAGAAAAAATAATATTTTCCACCCAAAAGTGGGTACTAAGGTTACGTTAGTACTCTAAGGATAAAAAATGAGTATCTACATGCCATACAAAACTTCCTAGTACCACTTTTTTATTTGTTACATAAATCTTAGTTAAAAAATCTCGTTTTGCGATAATTTTTATTATTAAAAAATCCTATAAAAACCTAATGCAATTCTGCGAGACTCAAGATAATGCCTAGCATGGTTATATACATTGACTCTAGACTTAGAAAACACACTCAAGACCTAGTTATTAAAACGCACTCCAACTTTGAAGGATGTGAGTAACAAAAATCAATTAATTATTTATCGCTAAAAACAAAAATAATTAATTAAGTGGAAAGACCATTGGGTGATGTAGCCCTCCTTTATTTGCTAGGTACAACCTAGCAAGTAACAATCAAAATGGAAATTTTATGGGTGCATTTTGGCAATAACTCTTCAAGCTAGTGGGAACAGAATTGACCCCTGGTGCTAGCTACCACCATGAGACAGATGGTCAGACAGAGATCGTGAATAAGTGGATTGAGGGATACTTACATAACTATGTGATTGACCAGCAAAAGGCATGGATCAAGTGGTTGTCCCTCGCGGACCATTGTTACAACACCACTTGTCATTTGTCTATTGGGATGACCCCATTCAGAGCACTCTATAGCTATGAAGCCCGATCTTTCATTGATTTTCCATTCAAAGATAGCAAGGCCCCATTAGCTAAAGATTGGATACAAGAAAGCTAGGACATTCTCAAGATACTCAAACATGTAGGCCGCCCAAAACCAACAAAGGATGTATGCAAACCAGCACCGAACAAAACATAGTTTTGAGGTAGAAGATCTCTTTTTCTTGAGATTGCAACCATATAAACAATCTACATTCAAGAAAAGCAATGCAAAAAAGTTGAAGCCAAGATTTTATGGACCTCACAAAGTTCTTTGACAGATCAACGAGGTGGCCTATGAGCTAGAGTCACCAAGAGAAAGCAAAATTCACAATGTTTTCCGTGTATCATGTGATGAGAAGGTCGTCAGGCAGTAGGTCACTACTTGCATCGAGCTGTCCCCTTTGGATGAAGAAGGACAACTGGAGCGAATTCCGAACGCAATCATGTCAGTACGAGAAAAAATGTTGAGGGGCAGAGTGATTTTATAATATTTTATTAGATGGAAAAAACTACCTAGAGAAGACACAACATGGGAACGAGAGCGAATTTTGCAGCACCCAAATTTGCAATTGCTTAAGGGCAAGCAATTTCGGGAAGGGGGGATTGTAATGTCCTCTTCCAATTAATTGGTCAGAGGAGGATGAAGTAGCTTATCTAACCCCATAGGCTATAGTCTTTAATAAAGGAGGAAAACCCAATTATCCAATGTTTGGGGCAACATTGGGTAAGTTTTGGGGTAGTTGGGGTAAAAAATCCAAGTTGGGGGTGCACTTGCAACCCCTCACACTATAGAGAACCACATGAGAAAATCTATAAATAGAGGAAAGTTGGAATCATTTTAGCATCACAAATTTGGATTGAACACTTTTGTTTTTTTAGCTGAAGCTCTGAGGGTTCAGACCCCTTCTCCTTGTCTAGTTTCAGTGGAGGTGATCCCACTGTAGCTAGTCTTTGATTTTGGTGGTGAAAGATTCCACCCTAGTCAGAGATTTCTCTACATCCATTCTGTTGATTTGGCACGTTGAAGAAGCTCTATGTTTAGCTAAAGGATTCAGTCTGGTCTTGGACAGTAGGAATTGATCAGCAGCTTTGTTTGAAGGACAGATCTGAGGTTAGCAAAGGTACAGTTGTGGCTTGTCCCGGTCATAAACTAGCAGCGAAGGATCCAGTTTACAGCTGAAGTTTGTTCTAAAAACACGGCATAATATTCGGCCCTCCTAGACACAAAAGGGTAGCCCAATCTATTCAAGAACAAGATCAGGAAGCATCACAGACAATTTATGGGCAGAAAGGTAATTCTGCTGTGTGGTTTCAGGAGATTGATGCATACCCCAATTGAACTAGTCGCTCGCTCCATTTAGGACTGCGACCAACCCTAAGGCAAGGGACCAAACCATACTATGACTCAGCCATCAGTCCACAAATGATTTTGGCAATCAACAACTATAGTATCAATTCTGCGGATAGTCATTAGGGGCCTCTCAGATCCTGTGCAGTAAGCCTTACTTAGGATAATAGTAATAAATAGTTGTAGCATACTTGGGTACTTGATATAGCATAGCTATAGACTATACTGGTTACAAATCTGTTCATCAGAATTGTTGCAAGGATTAATTGTTGGATATACTCACTGTCATTGGGCAGTCAGCCCTAAAGTAATGTGCTCTGATTAAAGTATTAAATTACTGGGGAAGATCTTGTTTTCAATGTATACATAAAAGATATTTACTGTGGAATGAATGTTTGTTGTATGAATGTGTATTGACTTCTATTGCACTTGCAAAGTAGTAACCCTAGCCAATTTTAGAAACCCTAAGGTCAACAAAAATTCCTTGGGATATTACAAAATACCTAAATAGTAAATACAAACAAGCATAAGCACTTGATTGCAAAATGAATAAAGTACCTTTTGATCGGAAGCCCACCTTCGTCAATGTGCTCTTGCCGGATGGGTGAGAAAGTATATGACAGACTGACGCGGGTGGCAAAGATAAAATGGCACTTCATCAACTCATGGTGGCTGTCAAGGGCTGCATGGCTGGACAGCTGGATGTGAAGAACAAGAGACAAGTTTTCTCCTATAGGGTCGCCCACTTTGGTGGGTCACAGGGCATACAAAGGAACAGCATGTATATACCAACTATCCTAACTTGAACTCCACTTTCCAAACTCTAAATCTAACAGCAGGTTCCTCTTCTATGTGCGCATAAGGGTATTCCTCAATTGCAACAACTACACCACTAGCTAGCCGACTACCATGACCATGAGTCTAATAATGAGATGCTTGATGATGAGCTTGATGATTGTTGATCCAGCTTTTTCTTGCAATGAGATCCTAATTTATGAAGGCTAATAGTTATTTTGCTCATGATCGCTGATGTGATTGTTATTTATGTAATCTATAAAAGCTACAGATCGAGTCTTTCTTTTGTATTATGATTTATCATTTGTGTTGGTTAATAACTTCTTTGTCAAAAGTTAGTATTTTTAATGCCTCAAAGACATACTTACATACAAGCTTCCTGAAATCATCCGATCGATCTGCCTCGACATGTTCATAGAATATGTCAAACGTGAAGAGGGTATTTAGATTTGGACTGAATTGAGTAGGCAACATCTTATTTGAAACTGATGGAGTTTTCAAACTCTAGTATGAATATCATTCCATTTTATACGAGATGCATTACTGCAATAATTCAATTTGCATCACCTGCAAATGACAGTGTGGAACTTTTGATGTGACGAGTGACCAAATAACGATACCGTAAGTTCTGATATCCTATAATTTAAATACAGTACCTGCAAGGCTGTACTCCGAATTTTCTCATCAGGTTGTGGAAAAGCAGCTACACTTGCAAGGTAATCAGTGGCGACGGTACCACAACCCACCTGATGAAAAATAGAGAAAATTATACAAACAATTGACTTTGAAACGAAGAAATCGTTCAAAACCAAGACACGGAAGAAAAGTAAATAAATAAATAGACAATTTGACCTGAAACCATAAATTCATGCAATCTAAAGAGGACCCAAAATCTGATGCCATAAATTTATTAAATGAAGGAAATAACCAAAATCTGAAACCATGAATTTATTCAATCTAAAACGGGTCCAATATCTGAAACCATGCATTCATTCAATCTAGAGAAAACCCAGAATACTGTAAATCAATTTTAACCTCAAAAAAAAAAAAAAAAAAAAATCGGCATTGGACTTAATTTGGTGCATACCACAATGCGTTGCTCTGGCAGTGGAGGGAGGCTAACGGAAGAGTTATTCATCCCGGCTCTGTGACAATTAAATATTAGCAACAGCGAAAGAAGCCTGTGCATCCTATTCCAAACAAATATTTTAGAAATGTATGGTTTTCGTACCTTGGAAAAATTTTGGCCCTTGACAGCTTCGAACATAGTTTGAATTTTCGGTGTTTCGGGATTTTGAAGGGAGCAGATGAGCGAAATGAATGCTTCGAAGAGGAATAAGGAGAAGGGGATGTCAAAGGGCATTTGCAACAAAACGGCGAGTAAAGGGATGAAAAGAGAAACATTTTGCACAGGAAAGGAGAATGTGTCTCGGGGGATTCGTTGATAATTGCTAGTTGAGAAAGAGGTGGTTTTCCGATAAGATTATTCGTGTTTGCAAGAAAGGGGCCATACAAGTAAGGCTCGGCGTCTCCCTGTGGAGACAAATTAGTTTGGGGGTGGTAGTAGCATTATTATTTTGATTTTGAATTTAGTATGAAAAGAAATTATTTTAACATTCAAGATGTTAAAGATAGTTTACAGAACAGATTATTTCTTCATCTGTTTGCTGTATTCAATTTTTTTTTTTTGAATCTTCAAAATAAATGATTTCAGTTTTTGGACAAATTTTCTCCTAAATAGATTATCCGAAGAGCTAGTTGTTAGCGTATCTACATAATTTTCTTCGTTGTCTTTGAAGGCCTCACATTCTAAAATGAAGTTTCTACTTTTCTGGAAGAACAAAAAATGCATACTCTTTCCTCCTACACTTATTTTGGCTTTTTCTAGCGTCTTTTTTCACAAAGGAATTGATGAGAATTAATCCTTAACTGAGCAATAAGAATTTTAGCTCTCCAAGAGATATTGGCCTCTATGTATGTTTTTGGTTGATGATTATGAGTGGGATTAAACACTTCAATATAGTATTTTTTCTTTCTTCCTAGCTCCTTATCCCAAGCAGGCTTTAAAATTGACGCCTGTTTACACGTATTTGCTCTTTTTACAAGTAAAATACAGTTTATTCTCAGATAAACATGTCATTCATAACGTGTAAAATTTTTATGAAAATGTCATAATGACGAGCATACGAAAAAATCAGGAGTTTCAAATTATATAGATTTATATACACCAGGTTGGCAGTACCACGATCTCACATAGATGAAGAATTCAGAACACCAGAGATTTGTATTCTGTATATATTTTGTTGTACTCATGTGGATTTTGATGGATTTGATAGCCTCCTGACCATTATACAAATTATGTTGCACAGTTTCCCAGTAAATTCAGAGAAAAAGTGTTTGATGTTAAACTGATTAAAGTTTGTATTATACAACTCTTGGTTACATGTAGCTGCGCAGTTTATGATGATGATGATGATGATGATGGTTAACGTCCACCGAGACCAAACATTGGTCTATCGGACCTAAAGAAACAAAATATTTATTTTGATTTAAGATTTTATTCCTATGCTCAAAAAGCTTGGAGAGAAGCCTCCCAAGCTCACTATAATTTTGACATTGTAAAAGGCTAGGAAGGTCAGTATTGTAACAAAGATTGTGAAACTGAGATCTAATGTGGTTATACACGGGGCACTCTAAGAGGAAGTGGTTTTCATCCTCGATGTTCCTATTCTCACATATATGGTAGATCATTTCCATCCATGGCATTTTAGGAACTGCTCAACGACCTGTTTCACTATGGAGCTCATGAGAATTCGCTCTAATCTTTGCTATATTAATTTTCTTCTTTGAGCTAGTTAAAATACAGAGATACTTTTGATCTTCTAGGGTGGGGTTGATGACCTTCTTATAATAACTTAATTTTCTTTTAGCCGCTAAATCTTTTTTCTCACACCATAATTTTTCTTTGAACTTAGAAGTAACAATATCTCTAATGTTATTTATGTTTTGCAAGGCATCATTCTCATTGATCTCCCAATAGTTTAACCAGGCCCTTGTGTCCTTATTCCATCCTCGGTTAAGCCTTAGGTGATTTTGGCTGGAATTTAAAGCTAGCTTAGGAAGTCTATGATTGTCTATGTTATTGAGCTTGTGCTTGTACATCAGAAACTTGAGCATAGCTAGGCTCTCAATAGGAGAAAGACCTGCTTCTATAAGGAGAATAGGATACGACGTATTACTTTTAATTTTTAGGTTATAAGTTATAAAACGCTTCTGGATTTGCTCAATCTTCCTCCATGATTCTCTGGAGATGCTGCAGCCCCAAACTTCACAGCCATATAAGATAACAGGAGTGACTAAAGTTTCAAAGAGGAACTTCTTTTTATTCCACATTACGAGGTTTGCTGTTTT
>APFE030425169.1:82452-103096 GCA_000404065.3 Pinus taeda
TGTAGTTTCATCCTTCTGCTCGCAGTAGGTTTCCCACCAGTCCTTGACGTGGGGGGCTGCTTTGAGAAGAGCGAAAACCATCTTTTCCTGACTTGAAAATTCATGAACAGAAAAATAACCCTCTAGCAAATTTAACCATTTATCTACGGCATCTGTGTCTATTTGACCCTCGAATATGGGGATTTAAAAATTAACTTGTACCTTAAAGGGCGTGGTGTTTCCAGAGTAGCTGCTGGAAGCCGATGCGTCACTTTTGTGTAGCCGCTGAAGGATTTGGGCAAAGCTATCCAACATCACGTTCCATTGTCGCTCAAGGGCTTCTTCGAGCAAGATTTTGATAGGATCTCCTACTCCCTCATCTTTCTTCTCATCCGCCATGGGAGGCTGTCGGGATTTGCGAGGCTGGTCTTGCAAAGGTTCGACCAGCTCAAGCCCTAACTCTTTATATCCCGACCTCGTTGGGGACATGCAAAGAAAAACAAAGAAAAAGCAAACTGCTCTAATACCACTGATCCAGACTTAAACAGGAACCCAACAATTACAGAGATAACCATATACACAAAGATGCAGCAGAAATAATACTTCATTTCATTAATGGAAAATACTGAAATATGCTTACAACCAGAAATGGAAATAAACCAGCTAGGGCGATGGTAGCTTATCTCTGAGTAGAGATGTGTGGCTACATGCCTCTGAACTGTGTTACAATGAGGCTCGAAGGCCTATTTATTGTTGGGAAACAATGGAAAAACCCTTCACATTCCAAAACCTAACCCTGGAAGATGAAACGCCAAATTGTGGGCCCCGTTTTTGGGTAAGTTGGTACTTCAACTTCCCGGGGTCGCGAATTGGTCGTCTTATCTCCGTTTGACGCGCATGATAGCCCGTTGGAAAGATCTCTCCGAGGACTACGACGGAAAAGACGATTTTTAGTCACGAATAATCGCTGGCGGTAGATTTCCCAAAAAACGTCGTTTAGGGCCTCAAAACGGCTCCGGAAGTTCAGGACCCGAAAAAACTGCTAAAAATAATAAGTTGTTCTACAATTAAGGAAACTAAAAATGCTGAGAAAGACAATGGTGGGGGTCCAGGTGGACTTAGCAGGTGGCCACCAATATTCACCTGGATCATGTCGCCCATAAAATATTTGCTACACGGGGGGTCTGAGGGCGGGGGAGGGGTTGGCTGCGACCTTTTGGGAGCTCCCCTCCCTGGTGGGGGGACTGGGGGCAGCACTCCCGAAGCTAAGAATAGATATAAAATTTCCTTGTAAAATTTTGTAATTTCGTAGTCAATCCGGGCGATTCATTAGGCTGAGATCTGACGGTAGAAGTTGTGTTTAATTTAGGGTTTTTTCCCTAGAAGCAACCCCTCGCTATATATGAGGGAATTGTATTGCGTCTATGTAGATCTATATTCTGAGTGAGGAAGAGAGAGGAGATTGAGAGTGAAGAAGGAGTTATAGCAGATATGTTGTAGGTTGTATCTCTTCAGTTTGCTGGATAATATAAAAGGAAGGACTAGCTGTTTCTCCGTGGACGTAGCCCAAACTGGGTGAAACACGTATATCTGTGTCTCTCTTGTTTTATGCATTTTCTGTGTTTATATTTCTACAATATTTTATGTGTTCCATTACTTTGTAAAATATAATTTTCTAACAGTAGGATGGGAATATGGTTGTCACATGTCGTCAAGTTTTCTTGTTGTACCACAGAGGGTGATAACGATTACATTTTTTGAGTGTGGGTGTGTTGGTGCTAATGACAGAGGGTGCAATGAAAAGCCCTTCCCCTCAATAAACGGGGGAGCATGGATTTGCACAAAGGACTGAGACCCGGTGGGACCCTGGCATAGGTTGAGGTGGCAGATGCCACATAAGTTGGGTATGGCTACATGGATGCCATGTGGAATGTCAGATGAAGTGGATCAATGATGTGGCAAGACCATTAACATGGCATGGTGTTTGTGTGACACGTGGCAGGTAGAAATGACCCTTTTAGATGGCCAAAGCGGGGATATTTTAGATGATATGTGGCACTTTCACAGGATGCTACGTGGTAGGGTGATATCACTATGACATCAACAAGGAATTACCCTTGTGATTGGGTGTGAATTAATAGAGTGTGCAATGTCAAATTTCGGTGTTGACAGATGGGGAGTGTTGAAAATAGCAACAAGAAATGATAAAAATAGAACCGAGAAATTCGAGTTTAATTTATCCTTGAATTAAAATGAGAATTAAAATCGAATTCTATCCTCATAGCAACTTGTAAATAGTTAATTAAGTTTAATTAACTTAATTAGCTTAGGAATTTCAAGTTGGAAGTCTTTCTGAAGTCATGTATATGTTCTCCCTATATTATAGGGGTCTAGGGTGAGTTAATTGTGAGTTGTAATTAGTGTTAGGTTCCTATACCAATAGGTTTCATTTTTCATGATTGACTATGGAAGTGCCAAATATGTTCATCCTTGCATGCTGCAAAGGTTCCATATTTTGTATACAGACAAAGAAAATTAAAAAATGTAAAGAGGGTATGCCTTAAAAGAATATTCAAAAGGCAAGAAAATGAATTGGTCAGAAAAAATAGTAAAAATGAACCCCAAACCAAAAGACCAGGAAAGTGACCAATCAAAATGCCACTGCTATCTTATTTGCAAGTTCACAATATGCAAATATTGGTGTTTATCACACTTGATGGATGGCCCAACAGTTCAATCTGGACCACTCCATATTTGAATTTGTTGTTGTAGAATAGAGAATGAATATCTATCCAAACAGTTTAAGCTGGGCAGATGAGTAGATAGGTAGAGAAAATAAGGAGCCCAACTGCTTAATATGGGCCCTTGGAAGATATAAGGGTACATTTAGATAGGAGGGCAGTCAAAAGAAAAGAGGAAGATCAGGGTTTGCTAGTTCAAGTGCACCCAATCCAAAGGAAGAAAAAATGCTAGGTGTAGTAGGCTGGGTAGGCAGTTTGAGGTTGCAGAAGCAAGGTTATAATCACTTTTTGTCTTGTCAAGAAAGAATCGTCTCATCAATGACATTGGCACCATGACAGTTGTTTGGTTGCATAACTTTGGAAGCATGGCTAATTCCCCTTCATTCCCCCATAAATCTTTTACTAACATCCCCTCAAGGACCCTGGGATTTTCCCAATAAGTCCAGTTTCACTTCATTTTATGAGAAACGCTAAGTTGATATCTAAGTTTACTTAGTGGAAAGAAGCCAAATTTCTTGTGTAAAATGATCATTCCATACTCCTTTCACTTCCCTATGCCTAAGTTTTCATTCTATAAACTTAGCATTCATCCATTTAGTTTCAATCCATAAACTCATATTAACCTCTAACTCTATTATTTGGCTCCCTTAATCATTTACCCGTCCCTATTACAAAAAAAACTATATAAAACCCCCCAAAAAAATACTAAATATCCCTACCCCATAGCATTATAGTTATATAACCTGAGTTTGGGAAATACTAAGTCCATTTGGGACTTGTATTAGCCCTTCCGCGTCCAAATACTTAGCGTTAATTTAACATTTGGTTAAATTAATAACCATGCTGACCCCCCCCCCCCACGCACAAACCATACCATAGTAGTCCTGTGCATACATTTTATTTGGGTTTCGTTGGATATTTGATCAAATGAATAACCATAACCATCAGCGCTTAACGCACAAAACCCATATAACCAAAGTTATTACCCCTCGGCACATTAACGAACAATAAAATATTACGCGGGCCCTCGTCATTCCAAACCCCGCAGCTTTAAACGTCCCGTGTACCGTCCGATCCAAACTCATTAATCCAATTGTGGGCGACAATATCGCATGCCCCGATCTGTCGAAGGTTAGCGTCCGGGGGATGGGCAATATTGTTGCCATACCCTCGCCATGCGTCAATCTCCCGACGTGATCGGAGCCCCCCCTGTGAAACCGCCCAGGGCCAAAAGCAGTGCGGGGAAACCGAATACCACCCGCCACCGGTTCGATCACGTCAGCTCCCTGTCACCATATGACGTCACCTACATGTCGGCCTCTCGCTGTTCTATACCACTGCCACATCACTCGCTGATGTCACCACTTTGCTAATGTGTCCTCTGCCGCGTCACCATATGCATCAGTTGCCATGTCATCTTTCGTACCCACTGCGCGCCAAAATACGTCATGCTGACGTCATCCCTGAAAAGCGCCAAAAGCGCTAAAATGTCCCAAATTCAATAAAAAGTCGTGAAAATGACTATAGCGCCCTCAGACAACGTGCATGCCATTTTACGACGAAATTGTCGCCACCACTCCAGATTACTTCACCAAGCAAGCTCCTCCTGCAAATCCGACCGCTCAGCTCAGCATTGGACCTACTAATTTCCCTCTGCGCCATTAAAAAACAGGTATTTACCCGCTGGTGACCCATAAACCCTATTTTTCCGCAGTGTATCCATTGAAATTAATTGAACATTTGCAAATTCGCACTAAAACGCACTCCAGCCCCTGAAATTTCACCTGTAAATTCACTAGGTGACCCTTTGTTCAAGAGCAACCTGGAAAACTTGCCCTCACCTGCAAATTCCACCATTAAAATACATTTTAGGCTCGTCTCCACCGGCAGAGTTTCCAAACTGCCCATGCTAACTCCATTCGTCAAAGTCCTCTGCATAATTTCTCCCGTTTGGCCACAAAATCAATCCCATTCCTCTGTAGTTTACCCACAGAGCCTATCAATCCAATGAATTCATTTAAAAGCCTGACTAAATTCTGCAGAATTTGCTCTTTTACCATAAAATTTACACAGTAGGGCCACATCTACATCAAAGTCTAGTCTGCCAGCTCCCTTACAAAGCTTCAGAGGCAATTTTCACCAGTCTGTTGCTGCACAAGTCCTAACTACAAATACAAACACAGAAAATTTGAAGATGGCCACTCCAGTTGCCTTAAACATTGCTCCTCTAAATGCACCTCACAAGGAACTTGAAGCAATGCCTTTGGCTGATAGGGACCACTTAATTCAAGACTTGGTTGGGGATAGAAATCACTTGCAGACCTTCTGCCAGCTGAGAAACAGTTTTTTGAACAAGTGTGATATGTATGGAATATGGGAATCAAACTTGCCCATTTACTTCCTCCATTCTGTCAACATTTTCCCTGAAATAATCCACCTCTGTGCTGAAAACTATGAGCCAAATCAAAGAGCAATTAAGTCTCCATCTGGGAGCATCCTCTTCCATATAACTCCTGATTCAATCAACCAAATGCTAAACTTCAAGAAAACTCAGCTTCTGGTCCCTCTCTCTATGAAATTCCTGCTTGATGAAGGTCCTAAACTCTCCAGCTCAGAAATAGCCCGAATTGCCAAAGTATTCATGAGAGCAGATCGCCAGCCTACAGAGCCACCTCCTTTTCTCTATGTAAATTTCAATGAAGTGGGCAAGTTATTAGTTGATATGATATCCTATGTGCTGGGTTTCAAAAGAAGTGAGCACATTGATGAAACTATTCTGGTCCTGTTGTCTGCATATAGCCCAGGACAGCCCCCTGCTGTCGAGTACAATTATGCCAAATTCATCTCCAATAAGATACATGACCAACTAATGGAACTGGATAGGGAGGGAGTCTTCAAATACTCTTCTTACATCTACCATTTATTCACGTATTATCAGCTGGACTGCTTCCAATGCCCCATCAAAAGATTAGACTCTAAAGGAGAAAAGAGGTCTGTAATTTTTTGGACCTCAGTCTTTCATGAAGTCCACAATTCCCCATACTCTTACTGTGAGTTCATTGACCTGTTTGCCTATCCAGTTTCTTGTCTCCTAAAGAGAACTCCTCCTGCTAGGTTATCCTATGACATGCAGAAAATATTGCAGCTTTCAAAGAACTACAAAATAGGTGACTGGTACTTCTACCAGAATCACACTGTCATTAGGGTCTATGGCTGTGAGCTCTGTCCCTACAGGCTGCCAAGATATGTGCCAATGAGACTATTTGCCTTGGAATATTACAGGCAACTCATTAATTTAGATTTAACTCATTTTCATAGTGCCAAGAAAAAGGCTCGGTTGAAATTGAAAGACCAACTAGGCCCCTTTGTTATGAACAAGAAAGAAGGTTGGCAAGATGCTAACCAAATATTGAGGGAGAAACTCAAGTTGAAAAGGAGTTTTTGGTGGGTCCCTTATGACCCAGATGGCTTTATCAATGCCAGAAAAATAAAATATAGGTTGTCAGCCTATGAACATTGCAAAATCCCACAAATATAACAATTTGCTAATCAAGATGAGTGGGTGCAAGGTACACTAGTTAAAGAGTTCACCCAAGAAGAAATAATGGAGAAAAATGTGAAAGATTTGGAAAAAACTCTTGACTTGGATTCTTGTGAGCAGGCTACATTCAAACTGCCACAACAAGTTGGAGAAGGCACATCAACTGCTGCAGCTTCACAAGCTGCCCAAGAAAGGTCTACACCAGTGACAGGTACAACAAAAGGAAAGGAGGTAATGGATGTAGAGAAAGAAACAATGATTGAACAACCCACTACCTCAAAAGAGCAGGGTCAAGGGAAAGCCCCTCCACAACAGACTGAGGCACCACAGATTCCAGCATTACAGACTCCCGTTAATGAGGAAAGGGGCAAGAAGCGAGATAAGGAAGAAACTACACCTGCTAATGGCTCAACACAGCAGCTAGAGGCCAAAAGACCAAGAATTGATCCTCAAGTTGAGGAGGAAATAAGCGAAGAAATCATAGAAAGTCCGAGGAGGGAGAAAGAAACTAGCCAACAAACACCTACCAGCTCATTCCAGCAAGAGCAAGGGAGGCAACATGATATGGAGGTGTCCTCCTCAAGGCAGCAAAGCAAACAACCACCTGGGATTAAAGGAACTTTCATGGAAATCAAGGCTCAAAATGAGTTGTTAAGAGTACAGCTGTATGATCAATTCCTCAAGACAACACCTTCCAAACAACAGAGATTAATGGCAACTTATGGCTTTAAGGAAGAGAAAATGATCTTAAGTCATTTTAAGCCGAAGATACCACAGCCATAGACAGCTGCAGACTATATAAAGACAAACTTAGAGGTCCTTGCCAAGGACATATACCCAATGGACCAAATAGAGCTACACAAACAAACAAGAGAAATTGTCTATGCCACTCTAGCAGACAAGGCTATGCTGGCCCATCAACTGAAGGAATCATTGAAAAATACAAATACTTAGTTGGATTTGGACAAAATGTCTTCCCCAGCCAAAGATAACAGAATAAAGACATTGTAGGAAATCATTGTGGAACTAGGACATGATCCTAAGAAGGGCGCTAAAGGCATCCATGCCCTCATAAAGAAAAAAGAGGAAGATATGGCTGCACTCAAAAAACAATTGAGGCTGCCTGTAATTATGCACCCTCAAACTGCAGAACTTGTGCAAGAGAAAGAAAGTGAAGATACAATGGATCTACTCATGAGGATGAAGCAAAGAATAATTCAGATGGAGGAAGAGTTGGAGAGAGCATTGCAAGGCAAGCAGGGAGATTCGACCTCCCAGCCACCTCAAACAGCTCCAACTGTTGTCACTGTTCCTCCCACACAAGCAACAACAATCCCTCCTGTTATTTCAACACCCACAACAACTACAGATGCTACAGCAGCAGCAACAACAACAACACCAAAATCTAGCATGAGTATGGAAGAAATGATGAAAGCAGTCAAAGAGCTAGAAGTTCAGGTGACAGAGGTGAAAGAGGCCAAATAAAAGTTGGCCAAGTTGGAGGCAAGCTATGACAAGTCCAAGATGACAGTGGCTGGGAAGCAAAGAGAAATAAAAGCCTTGGACAACAAAATAAAGGCCTTGGAGAAAGAGCTTACTTTAGACAAAACTTTAACTGAAATCAAGAAGATTTTGTGGGCCAAAATTGGCCAATCAATCACTGACCAATGGCGATCGATTCAGGCCATACATGAACAAATAGAATTGATAGGCCTAGCTCAATTTGAGACTCAAAGGGCTAGAGTAGCATTGGGGAATATGCCTGAGAAGGCCAATAAAATGATTCATTTCCTGAACACTCATACCAAAGAGGAATTGGCAGCATTAGACATCAGTAGTAGGACATATACTATTCTGACAGCAAAAAAGGTGCTGACCTTGAGAAATTTTGTGCAAACTCTAGAAAGAAAGTGCCAGGAAATGCAGACACAAATAAATGAATTCAAGTTAAAAATGACAACATTGCAGAGCAGAGGATTACCCAGCCTATTGACTAGCGCTGGAAAACTACTGACCTGTGAATAATATACTACCAGAATCAATAACTATGTTTCCAATCAGATTGCAGCATCCTCAAGTACCTCAGAAGAAACAGGGCCTCCCTCTAGACAGAGTCTTTGTGACAAACTAGAAAACCTGTTTTACATTGAACATGAGATAAATCATCTTTTTGAGGTTCCACCCAACTTTTATAGATACACTGAAGCTGATAAAACACTCATAAAGATACGAAGACATCAGCTACCTCCAGGTGATTGGTGGCAAGCAATGCTAGAAATTCTACCCAGGTAATTTGATTTATGTTCCCTTTTGATCAGCTACAGATTTTGATCATCTACGGGTTAGCAAATTTAGATACACGGGCCACCTGTCAAACAGTAAAAACAGCAGAAGGAAAGGGTCAAATTATGACTACATCTCATTAATAAAATACCAAGTATGGACAGCAAGACAGCAAAAGCAGGACCCAAAGATTAAAGACGCAGCTTTTGCCGACTCATTCAGTGCAGAAAGTCAAATATCTCTGACAAATTGGACAGCTGTGCACACCAACAATTACTGCAACATTTATTTCCCTCATTTACTCCTTTTGAAGAGTTGGTAAAGAAATTTATTGCATGAAGACTTATCTGCAAGATATTTTGTATCTCATTTTTGTAGAAACCTCCCCATAGAATGTATTAGGGGTTGGTGATTTTCTCTCTAGACTGCGCTGTAAATTCTAAGACTCTTTAATACAAATGGTTGTTGAATTTCATTGTTTTTGGACCATCTGAAGGTGGATTTCATGTTCTGGGACCTGCTACAGAATTCATGAGTTTTTCTATGGATCAATAAGTTGCTCTAACCTGCGTTTGTGCCTTCTGTGTTTGCAAAATTCATATATGTTCATAATCTTAGTAACAGAGGAAAAGAATAGCCCAAAATTTGTTTAAATACACTCTGTGTTCAATCTCTGCTATTAACTATGTTTTCTTCAGAATTAGTCATAAATAGGAATTCTTAGTTGCTCTTGTTTTCACTATTTTTTTTTCATTTTGAATACTACTTAGGAATTCTTAACTGCTTCTAGATAATATTCAACCACCTTCCCTCTGCCAGCATAATGAGAGATTCTTAATTGCCTCTCATTCCCTCACCACATTCCATCAATTTCCTGATTTTAAAATTGTCCCTAGATTTATTATCTTACTCTGTAGCATTGCTTTTTATAAGAGAAAACACTGTCATTTGTTCATTTTCATTAACTCTACTGCCCAATGGAATAAACTGTGTTACGCTTGCACCCCAACTCTGTTTGAAATCACCATCCAACAAACTTAAATCAAAACCCTGTTCATCATAACTAGCCTAAAATACTCCAAAACAAAGCTAAATTACAAAGAGAGAGCCCTCTCTAGTTGCAGGTAGGCTATGACCTGCAGCTAAAAGATTGGTTAGTGGTTACCTCGGCTGTATTCCCTTCAGGAGGCAGGGAACAACCTGAGTGATAACAATTAGATAACTCAGTTTACTTAGTTAATTTCAGTTAAATTAGTTCCAAACTGTTTGAGGAACTAATAGCAAGTTAACAGTGAGTTGGTGCACTAATGCATTAACTAGTGCTACTCCAGTTAACTAAAGATTCCCTCATCAAAAACTCATGCATGTCGATTCTGAGAAAGACCTAGTTGAGACTAGAGCGCAGGGACAATGTACTATTAGTTAAGTAATTTTCTGAGTTGTACAGATGGTGCATGCAGCCATGAACTGAACCTAGAAGGAATTTGTAGTTTTGGATGCACTGGTTTCCCATTAATATGGGTTATTCAGCCATAGGAATTGTGCAAGGAAATAGGGGTTTGGAGAGCTGGAGAATTGGCGAAGTGTTGGCCAAGAGTTTGCTAGTGAACTGGAGATTGATTTTACTGAGTGTTGGGATTATTCTTGTGAGAACAAGCATTGTATTATCATCTTGGATTTATGATTAATGCAATTGCAAATAGTGGGGTTTTGAGTTGTGGCTTTCCCCGAATACTTATTGTGTTATGTGCCATTGATGTTCTTCCTCTTGTCGATTATTGTTTTCATCGATCTTTATGGGCTTCCACTGTAAAGAGTAGAAGTATATTATTGTCTCTTGTTTTAGTAGATTAAATGAATTGTTGAATCTACAGGATTTTTCTACATGGTATCAGAGCTGAGAATAGTATACTAGAGAAGATTTTCAAAGTTTAGAGTCTTGGGTTTGTTGGTATCAAATTATGACTGTCCATTTCACTTAAAAATCCTCTTTTGTTCATTATTTTTGACCATCTAACCTTCATATTTCATCCATAACCCTTAGAAACTAAATGATATGATGTCATTATCATTATTTTTATTTTGAAATTAATTTTTGAAATTATTGTGTTAAAACTGACATTTTTGAGAAAATTACAAGAAGTTGTAACTTCCTGTATTTGCTCCATGGTTTGACATGTTGCATAACAGGTTGGCGAATTCGAAGATTGTGGGCATGAAGTTAAATGTACATGGATGGTGGATTATCTATCCACTTTTGAATTTGAAAGAAATAGGTGTATAGTCAACGCTGGTCAAACCCAACCACTTCATTAGAATTTCCAAATTTTGTGAACATAATTTCTATTTTCTTTGATATTTTTAACTAAATGGAGGATTTGAACCAATTTCGACCTCCTTGGATGTAACTGATAATATTTCATTAGAATATTAGGGAGGATGAATAGCTTCTTTTTGTTATGGAAATTGGTGATAAATAGCTCAAAGGGAAAACTAGATAGTTTAGCTTTTGATTTATGAAGAACTTGGAACAACCTATGTGTGACTTTTGATTTTCAAACTTAAATTCATAGCTACAACATTGAGTTCAGCCTATTCTTTTAGATCCAATAATCTTCTTCACTTGAATTTTCTTACAGTGTGCTTGCGAAGTGTGGAAGGGCCCCCACTGTAGGGCTGGTACACTCCTTATTTAGTTTTCTTTCTAAATTGCATTGATAAATCTGATATTTAGAGTTTGTTGTTTCATTTATGTGCTACAAGTTTATGCCATTGAAAGTTGTTAATTGAAAGATTTGTATTTGTTGTGAAAGAACCTTGTAAAAGGACTCAACCAATATCCATCTTAAGGATTAACAAACATGCTTGTTATTTCATGATTTTGATTTTAGAAGTTGATTCATAATTCATGATTTGGAATGCAGAATTCAATTAGTAAGTAGCTGAATGAATATTGTAAAGGAATCACTTACTATTTGACTTCTAGTACTACTCATCTTAAATATTGTTTTGAATAACTAAGTCTTAGAAATTGTTTTGAAAGGGACTCTACAGAACAAAATTCTTGTAAAGGAATTGTAGAACCCCTAACAAAAGGAATTATTACTTTGTTTTTGTTACCTAGGAAATCAGAATTTCATTAGATTTGTTTTCATCTAAATTGATGCTTAAGTGCTTGAAAAGACAAGGAAGGATCTCTTGTAAGAGAGCATTGTTCATTTCATTTCACTAGGCTATCATTAGAACCCTAGATCCTTCTCTCTCTCTCTCTCTCTCTCTCTATATAAATATATATATATATATATTATATATTAGATGAGTGCCTCTAAGTGTACTCTTCCTAGGTTGATAAAGGAAATAGAGCTAAACCTACCTTAAGTAAGTAAAGACCAAACAATTGGCGCCATTGTCAGGGAGGTGCAACTAGAAAGATTTAAAAACAACTTAAAATCAACAAAACAACAAAAACATAGATTTAAATTTAATTTGTAGACATGCTTATTTATGTCCAGATTTGGGGATGAGAAAGGAAGATTCACAAAACCCCCCCGACCAAGAACTAACCCACCATTAGGAGCAAAACGATCAGAAAGGATTGAGTACACAACACTAACTGGAAAAGTTACTGTGGAAAAACTTGAGGAAAAACAAAGATCAGGCCAAAGACTTACTCTTGTTGAAAGACAAATCCTACTAGCTCATGAGGCAAAGAAAAGATATATACTTGAGACTTCTACAGTAGGGAAACTAAAAGAAAGTAGTACAAGAATCCAACAGCCTATCCTTGAACAGATTGTTCCTCAAGAACCAAAACAGAAAGAAGAGAAAGAAACCTTAGACAAGTCACATATCACAATGGCTGAAGACGGAGGATCCAGAGGACCTACTGCAGAACAACTAAGAGAGTATGAGAGACAAATGGAAGAAAGGAGAAGACAAAGAGAGAATAAAGAAAAACAAGGAAATGATACTCTGTTTGGAGGAAATCAAAATCCACCAAAGGTAGAGGAATCCACATTTAAATTTCCAATTCAAGATAGAGGAGTGTATATGGATGAGGAAATTAAAATGAAAAATATATCGCCATCTGTATTACCAAAATTTTATGGTATGGCATATGAAGACCCTGATTCATTTTTGTTTGAATTTGACATAGTATGTTGAACCTATGGATATACAGGTGATGTTCACAGACTTAGACTCTTTCTTACCACATTAAAAGCAGCAGCACTTAGGTGGTTCATGGGATTAGGTGAACATTCAATCACTGATTGGGATAACATGAGAAAAATCTTTTTGAAGAAGTATCAACCTTACTGTCGATCAAAAGATTCTAAAGATGACATCTTTAGAATGAATCAACAAGAAGATGAGGCCTTAAAAGAATACTTGGAAAGATTTTCATACAATCTGCAAAAATCAAAACATAGAGCCATGTATGTTGATCTTATTTGAACAATATTTCTTAAGGGCACCTGGGATGAATATCTAGATGACCTCAATCTCATGGGTAAAGGGGACATTTCTAATTTACCATTTGATGATATTGTTGACTTGTGTCAGAAGTACTCCAGAAGTAGGGCAAGAAATGGAAGAAGAGCTATGACATCTAAGATCACTAAATCTGCCACAGGAAATATCACTAGAGATGAACTAGGCAATCTATTTTAAGATTTCAAAACAGACCTTTTTAGTACTTTGGGGAATCAAATAGACACTTTAAAAGCAAAGAAAAGACAAGATGAAGAAGAACAATAGTTATTTATATTATGTCCCAAATGCAGACAAAAACATGCTTTGAAAGAATGTCCTTTAGATAATGTGCAGATTTGTGGGTTTTGTACAAAAAATCATGACACTAAGGATTGCACAAAGATGAAAGTTTTGCAAAACTATAATTTGGAAAACAACGCAGAAATCGAGAACATATATTTCATGGGAGCTAGAAGGCCATGGAAGCCAAGACCTCCAGGTATGTTTCAAAATCCAAATCCAACAAATTATAACATGTCTGTTCAAAATTCTAGGAATGTTCATATTCCTTGGCAAAGTTGGTTTAATCAACAACAACAAACTTATCCACAACAAGGATGGAAAGGATATTCCTAACCTCAGCAATTTTCTCATCAACCACCTCAGTTAAAATCAACAACCATTTCTTCATCCATATCCCCGACACTATCAGAAACAATATTCTCATCCATATCCACAACAATACCCTCAACAACCAGTTGCTTATCAAAAACAAAATCCTCAGCAAACCTTACCTGCTCATCCACAAATAAATTCACCACAACTACAATTACCATCTAATCAACCTCCTAAACCCACACAGCTACGAGCTCAACCCATAGCTAACCCAAACAATCGAATAGATAGACCAGCTTACAACGTGGATGAGGGACCATTGTACCCAAGTCTTCCACTACAAAACATTGAACTAAGTTCAGGTCGAATTCTGCAAAAAGAACCTCCACCTATTCTAATGCAGTCACAAAAAGAGAGTCAAATAGATGAACAAGAAAAACCAACACACAACAAACAAAATGATCCAACACAAAACAATCTAGAATAGGGTCAACAAATCAAAATAGTGCAATCACCCCCATTTCCAGAACGATTACTTCAACCAAAATTACCCACACCATTGCCACAATTCGATGTTCTTGATGAATTGAGAAATGTGTATGTCAAAATGCCATTACTCCAGGCAATCAAGGATATTCCGATTTCTACCAAGGCCATTAAATAACTCTGTCTCAAAAAGCCTACAAAGAAAAGATTTGATCCACAAACAATACATGTTATTGGCAATTTAGTTGGCTTAATGTCAAATGTCATTTCCATGGAAAAATATGTTGACCCAGGCATACTTAAAGTCACAACAATTACCAACAAAATTTCAATTCCAAACACTCTGATTGACTTAGGAGCTGCAATAAATGTAATGACATTGGACACAATGAAAATTTTGAAGCTAACAAATTTACAGTTAACCCCGATTGTTTTGGAATTAACAAATCGCTCTAAAGTCATTCCTAAAGGGACACTGGAAGATATAATTGTTTCGCTGGACTCTTGGGAGTATCTAGTTGATTTCTTAGTACTCCAATCAAAATCAAATTTAGGAGGACACCCACTCATACTTGGTAGACCATGGTTGGCAACTGCTAATGCATTCATTGGGTGTAGATCTAGTAACATGATCATTTCTAGAGGCACGGAGAGAAAAACAACTTATCTTGTACCCATCAGCACAAGCTCCAACAGTAACACAAAATCTATGGCTTGATGTAAATAAAAAGATAGGGAAGAAATATACTCTGTTTTAAGCATCAATCAAATGTATGATTTCGGGGAAGACAATAATGAGGATTTAGTGGAAATGTTTATCTCTCAACATGATGTTTCAGAGGAGTTGAGAAATGAACAATACACTACTGCAGGTCAAATATTGGCACAAATCTTTCAGGAGACTTGTACCATGTATTCTCTGAAAACATTATTTGAAGATATCTTTCTAATCAACTCCATTACAAACACACAAAGCAAGACAGTAGAAATCAGACCACGAAAAACATTGAATATTGGGGCATTTCTAGAAACATCTCAAGAATGGAAATTGCTTGATTCGCTCATTAAATACCAAAAGGCATTTGCTTGGGACTACACTAACATGCAGGGAATTCACCCGGAAACTTTCACTCGCCATATCTATACAAACACTAGTATTCAACCAGTGAGGCAGCCACAAAGAAGGATGAACCCCATGCTTAAAGAGATTTTAAGAGATGAATTGCAGAAGTTACTAAAAGTAAAGTTCGTTTACCCCATTTCTGACAGCCAATGGGTATCTCCACTAGTAATAGTTCCTAAGAAAAATGGTAAGTGGCGAGTTTGTGTTGACTACAGAGAATTGAATAAAGACACCCTTAAAGCCTATTTTCCATTGCCATTTATTGACCAAGTTTTGGATACATTAGCTAGAAAAATGTCATTTTCCTTCTTGGATGGTTTTAGTGGTTACAATCAGATCAACATAGCCTTAGAAGACCAAGACAAAACAACATTTACCTGTCCCCAGGGCACGTATGCTTACAATGTGTTACCATTCGGCTTGTGCAATGCTCTAGTAACATTTCAAAGAGTAATATTGGCAATTTTTGCTGATTTGGTGCATGAATGTGTTGAGGTATATATGGATGATTTTTTCAATATATGGTGATTCCTTTGACCATTCTTTGCAAAATCTTGAGAAAGTTTTACAACGATGTGTAGAAACCAACTTATATTTAAGCAATGAAAAGTGTTATATGATGATGAATGAGGGAATAGTCTTAGGACATCATATTTCTCCTGAGGGAATCAAGGTAGATCAAACCAAAATTCAAATTATTGTTAAATTGCCAATTCCAACAAATCAAAAATATGTAAAAAGCTTTCTTGGTTATGCAAGTTATTATAGGAGATTTATTGAAAACTTTAGTAGGATAGCTTTGCCTTTGTTTAAGCTTCTTGCAAAAGATGTATCATTCAATTGGAATGAGGTGTGTCAAAATGCTTTTGAGAAACTTAAAGAGAAACTAAGCACTGCTCCAGTTTTAATGGGGCCCAATTGGACTTTACCTTTTCACATCTCAACTGATGCATCCGATACAACAGTAGGGGCTTCATTAGGGCAGAAAGAAGGTGCTTTAACTTATTCCATTTACTTTATTTGCAAAAATTTGGCTCCTACTGAATTCAACTACATAGTAAGTGAAAAGGAAATGCTTGCAATTATACATGCGGTGAACATATTTTGCCACTACATAACTGGATATGAAGTCCTCGTTCACATTGACTCCTCCGCCATTAGATACTTAATGAACAAACCTATTACTAATGGCAGGATCACCAGGTGGTTACTCTTATTGCATGAATTTAATATCACCATGCTGGATAAACCAGGGAAAGAAAACCAGGTAGCATACTACTTTTCTATACTACAAAATCTAGGTGAAGTTGTTCCAGTTGAAGATTCATTTCCTAATGAACGCTTGTTTTCAATTTCAGTGTTAACTCCATGGTAAGCTGATTTAGCTAATTACTTGTCCACATGAAAAGTACCACCATCTTTCAGCTCAAAGGAGAAGAAAAGACTCATCAAAAAAAGTGCAAGATATTCATGGGTTAATGGCGATTTGTTTTATACTGGTTATGATATGATTATTAGAAGATGCATTAGAGAGGTTGAAATTATTGACATACTAAAATCATGCCATGATCAACCTTGTAGTGGCCATTTTGCAGCCAAAAGGACAACACACAAAATTATTAGCCTTGGCTACTATTGGCCATCAATTTTCAAAGATTCAAAGAAATATGTAAGAAGTTGTGACAGCTTCCAACGCATGGGCAGCCAACCACCTCTGATGAGATGCCACTATAGCCACAAGTACATCTAGAGCCATTTGAAAAATGGGATCTTGACTTTGTTGGACCCATCAATCCACCATCCAAAGGTAAGAAGTACATTCCTGTATGTACCGATTATGTGACTAAATGGGCTGAAGCAAAAGCACTTGTAATGGCAGCTGAACAAACAATAGTCAATTTCCTTTTTGAGGAAATCTTTGTTAGATATGGAGTGCCCAGAGAGATAGTAACAGACCAAGGGACTCAATTCACTTCTAGACTGGTTCAAGAAATTACTGGCAAGTACAAAATCAAACAGAGAAGGAGTACACCCTACCATCCACAGGCCAATGGCCAAGTGGAATCTACAAACAAGACATTAGAAGGGATCATGACTAAAACAATGGCCACAAACATGAAAGATTGGGTAGATAAGCTCAATGAAGCACTCTGGGCATATAGAATCACCTGAAAAAACACAACAGGGTTTACACTTTATAAGCTAGTGTATGGCAAAGAAGTCATGATGCCAATAGAATTTCAAATACATACTTACAAGCTGACTGCAAACTTAGGAATAGATCTCTTTGAAGCACAACAAGAAAGAATCATGCAATTGAATCAGCTGGACGAGATGTGACAACAAGCAGTGCAAAGGACAACAATGATACAAAAACAAAGGAGATAGTGGCATGATATGTTAATTAAGCAGAAATAATTTCAAGTTGGTGACTAGGCATTACTCTTTGACTCAAAATTCAAGGACTACAAAGCCAAATTTACAACCCATTGGATGGACCCTTATGAAATCATTGCAGTCTTTGAGAATGGATCAGTCAAACTCACTACAATTGATCAAGAGGAACGCACATTTCTAGTGAAAGGGCACAGGCTAAAGATCTATCACAAGCCTGTCAGCAAGAAGATTTCATGGAGACAATATCACAATAAAAGGAGGTAGAGATAGTACAACAATCAGTTTTAATATCTAAGCCTTAATCATTTTATTTTTCTCTTATAAAAAGTTAAAAAAAAAACAATAAAAAGTCTTAATAAATAAATAAATAAATAAACATAATAATGTTTAGATATGAAAACCAGATATGGCATACTCTAAACACGAATTCTTACAACAAAACCAAGCAATTGTCTTGTAAGAATTCCTTTTTCTTTAGTTTGAATTTCAAAATAAAATCATTCTCCAAATTATATTTCAAAAATATGACTTGAGGACAAGTCAAATAATCAATAAGGGAGAAGAAAGTCTGAACTTGTTCATTTTTTTTCATCTCCTTAATTTCATCTCCAGTGGAGGAAGAGATGTCTTTACATTTTCTAATGGATTCTCAATAAAAAAATGATTGTTGTTTAGTATTTTTCAAAGGATTTGATCAAATTTTAAACTTAGAACATATCTCAGAAAGGGACATGTTATATACAAATTCTCATTCTCAGAAAAGGGACTTGTTATATGCACATTATTAGAATGTGATCCGTTAAGAGGAAGATTGCATTTGCAAAGAAGAAGACTGCTCCTAAGAAGAGGAAGATTGCAAAGAAGAAGATTGGACTGCACCTAAGAAGAAAGAGACTACACTTAAGAGAGAAATGGACATCATCACATTCTGCTATGCCTGAACATATCAAACAACAAATGCTAGCTTCCAAACAAAGAAATATCAGAGGGCTGTAAGAATTTTTCATTTTAATACTTTTAATTTATTTTATTAATTCCAATTTTTAAATAGTGGTTTATGATGTTAATTGATTTTAATTTCTAATATCTAGCCTATCCTATATTATACATGCTCATTTTTATATCCTGTAGGAGTCATTCCTACTCTTAAAAACTAGATTTTTATCCTGTACATTAGTCCTATTTTCTATCATGTACATATCCCTAAATCTGATCCTTAAAGCCTATCTTTTATCTTGTACATACATTTCTAATTCAACATTCAACCTATAGTCATAAGTACCAACATACCTACTAAAATTAAGTATGCATACTCAAAACTAATTAAGTCAACAACTACATATCAAAAGCCATAAATTAGTAGCTACAGATCATAATTTTGAAGAGCGGGATCAGGTTATGATGACAAAATGTCATCATAATAAGGATTAACGGCTAGTCCAGAGAAATCATAATGATCTAATGCTCACACAATTTGTTGCCGAAGTTTATTATAACACACCCAATCTCATCATTTCAACTATATATGATTGTTGCTCATAAGTCATCGGGACTATCATCATTCAAAATGTTGTGTAGGCAAAGGTTATCATCATTCAAACACTGAGTGTAGATAAGGGCTCAATATTCAATTAAAATTTCGTATGAGGGAACCAAAGACTCATCATGCAAACGTTGTGTGAAGAAATCGAAGGAAATTTAGATGTTGAGTGAAGAAACCAAGGGTTCATTCCATAATTGCACGTCGTATGAGAATAGAGGAATTCATCATTAATGCAAACAATGAGGTAAGAGAATGTTGTGTCATGTTTATTGTTGAAATCCGCATTTAGAAAACGTTGCTCTGTTCCTTAAAAATAAAACCTGAATGACTGAAGAACCTTGTCTTTGGAGATTTGCATATATGGTTATGAGTATGTTGACAATAGAAATGTCAACATACGAATAGAAAGGGCTATGACATAAGAAAAATTCGACGAGATCAGTTAAAAGGGAGTCGTCAATCCAAAAATAGCAATCAACTACGGGCGTAGAAGAGTAAGGATTTCCTTGATCATGGCTGAAGTTCCGCACTCGCTCCTAACCGTTGATCTTGTATTCAAACTTTTAGATCACAGTCAACAATGGGGGTTAAGGCCATTTTAATCCACGTGCTAGTTGAAGTTCCGCACTCGCTCCTAGCCGTTGATATGATGGAGTGAAATCAACGGTGGAAGTTGAATGCAATAAAGGCGAGTGTCAGAAAATGTGCAAGGTTGTGGAATGATGGAAAGGTACGGTTTAAAGTAGTTTAGGATAAAAAGAGGTAATACGAATAGCACTCAGCATCGCATAGTCCCAAGTAGTCTTTTTGAAGAATTTTGGTAAATTTTACGGCATAGGGTAAAAAGAGGGAATTTTTTCTGTCATGGCAAAAAGAACAGAGCCAGAAAAATTCGACCCTTCCAAAGTGCATAAAAATTGCATAGAAATCCTTAGGGAAAAACAATGGCTAACACTCTTAGAAAAATTCAATGGATACAATGAATTAACAACCATGGCGTTTGCCTCTTCATTCACCGGGGAAAGAGCTACTGTAGGAAACTTATCTTTTAGAATATTAGAGGATACAATTGCTCAAGCAACAGGCATAAGCCCACAAGGGGAGAAGTATTATAAAACAAAGCAGTTCAATGAGAAAACATGGACACATTTCATATCTAGGACAAGGGTATCATCAGTTAACTGGAAAGTAGGGATTCCTAGGAGTTGGCTCATTCATCCATGGGATGAAATAGTTTATGTAATTCAGAAATTCATAACTTGTGAAGGCAGATATAGTGTATTGTTCCTCTATCATATCAAATTGCTAATGCATCTAAGAGGGGACTGTGTTATAAGCTTGTTGTTATGAAACTAGCTCACAAAAAGATAGAAAATATAGATCAACGCCTTAGAATTAAGCCTCTTCGAGGGGGCAACCTCCTTTACATTACATAAATGAACAATTCTTGGATGATTCAAATG
>APFE030425169.1:109173-119566 GCA_000404065.3 Pinus taeda
CAATAGAGGGATTCTATGGGGCACAATAGTAACAATATGGGGACAATAGGGGCACAACAATATTAATAAGGGATACAACTACAATATTAATGGGGGCATCACTAGTATTATATGGACCTAACACTTGCCTTATTTTATTTTGCAAAGCTCAACTAAGATGTCTAAGACCATACAAAAACAAGGAAAGAACAAGGATAAGAGCCTATATCATTTTGGTTTGGAAAAAATCTTAATTGAGTTTGAATTGCAAAAGATAGGTGTGTCATGGAAAAAAATTTGGTTACAAACGAATTTATAGTAGATGAAGAACAAAAAGGGCAACAGAATCCACAAGAAGGGCAGCAACATCCAGAGTTATTGATTAATGTGGATGACATAGAAGAAGAATTTTCAGAGCACAGGCCTAGTATCTCTGCTCCATCCAACAACAGTATAAAGACAAGAAGAATGGTAAGAGAGGAAACTGAGAAATCTAAGCAGGATAAAATTTTCACCACCTACACAAGGAAGTCCAGAAAGACTAAGTTTGGACAGAAAGGAAAAATGGTGGAGGAGGGTGACATTCTACAACAGCCCCAGTATGATTACATACAAGGATTGGAAATTAAGGACAAGGAAAAGGAACAACAAGAATAGAAATTCTCAGGTAAGAAGAAAAGAAAGTTGGAAAGGAAAGTTGAGAAATTACAACAACAGCTTATGAGTCTGAAGTTTTGGAAAGAGTGGTGAAAATAAAAAATGAAACACTCATAATACAAAGCAAGAAGTTTCAAGATGATCATGAAAAGTTGAAAAGGAAGGTTAAGAAACTCAAAGCTTATAAAATGCAAATATGTAGGAAGGCCTATAAACTCTACAAGCAAAAGAAGGCAAGTATGAAGTCCAAATGAACATCAACGCTTTACTTCAGGCAGCAGAGGCAGAAGGCAGAGTTTGATAGGTTAGAATTTATTTGCATGAGGGCATGCAAAATCTTGAGTTTGGGGGAATGTTGGTATCAAATTATGACTGTCCATTTCACTTAAAAATCCTCTTTTGTTCATTATTTTTTACCATCTAAACTTCATATTTCATCCATAACCCTTAGAAACTAAATGATATCATGTCATTATCATTATTTTTATTTTGAAATTAATTTTTGAAATTATTGTGTTGAAATTGACATTTTCCAGAAAATTACAAGAAGTTGTAACTTCCTATAATTTCTCCATGGTTTGACATGTTGCATAACAGGTTGGCGAATTCGAAGATTGTGGGCATGAAGTTAAATGTACACGGATGGTGGATTATCTATCCTCTTTTGAATATGAAGGAAATAGGTGTCTGACCAATGTTGGTCAAACCCAGCCACTTCAATATAATTTCCGGATTTTGTGAATAGAATTTCTATTTTCTTTGATATTTTTGACTAAATGGAGGATTTGAACCAATTTCGACTCCTTTGATGTAAATGATAAGATTTCATTAGGATATTGGGGAGGATGAATAGTTTCTTTTTGTTATGGAAATTGATGATAAATAGCTCAAAGGGAAAACTAGATAGTTTAGCTTTTGATTTATGAAGAACTTGGAATAGCCTGTGCCACTTTTGATTTTCAAACATAAATTCAGAGCTACAACATTGAGTTCAACCTATGCTTTCAGATCCAATAATCTTCTTCACTTGAATTAGATTACAGTGTGCTTGCAAAGTGTGGAAGGCCCCCCACTACGGAGCTGGTACACTCCTTATTTAGTTTTCTTTCTAAATTGCATTGATAAATCTGATATTTAGAGTTTGTTATTTCATTTATGTGCTGCAAGTTTATGCCATTGAAAGTTGTTAATTGAAATATTTGTATTTGTTATGAAAGAGCCTTGTAAAAGGACTCAACCAATATCCATCTTAAGGATTAACAAACATGCTTGTTATTTCATGATTTTGATTTTAGAAGTTGATTCATAATTCATGATTTGGAATGCAGAATTCAATTAGTAAGTAGCTGAATGAATCTTGTAAAGGAATCACTTACTATTTGACTTCTAGTACTACTCATCTTGAATATTGTTTTGAATAGCTAAGTCTTAGAATTTTTTTTGAAAGGGACTCTATAGAACAAAATTCTTTTAAAGGAATTGTAAAACCCCTAACAAAGGAATTATTACTCTGTTTTTGTTACCTAGGAAATCAGATTTTCATTAGATTTGTTTTCATCTAAATTGATACTTAAGTACTTGAAAAGACAAGGAAGGACCTCTTGCAAGAGAGCATTGTTAATTTCATTTCACTAGGCTATCATTAGAACCCTAGATCCTTCTAGATCTATATACATTAGATGAGTGCCTCTAAGTGTACTTTCTCGAGTTGATAAAGGAATTAGAGCTTAACACACCTTAGTAAGTAAAGACCAAATATGGTTTCAGGTGAAATTCGAATTTGCAATACATACTTCAGGATCAACATATGGTGTTCTACGGTTTGCGGCTTGAGTATGCCTTGGGTGGCAACTCGGATTATATAGTCTGGAAGGACAGGATAGAGGTCATGTTGGAGGATAATGGATTGAAGAAATTCATTGATTAGGACATTCCTAAGCCACCAACATTAGATGATCAGAATCAGGTCGAATGGAAGAAGTGTGTGGGAAGGGCGAATAGGATAATCCTTGAGGGATTTCGAGACCACATTGTCTCGAGTCTCCATGGGAACGAAACTCTGCATGCTATGTGGAAAGCATTGAAGGACCTTTTCCAAAATAGCAGTGACCAAATGAAGTTGGCACTAAAAGATAAACTTCGAAAAATCAAGATGGAGCGGGTGACTTGATTCCAAATTATTTGACCAAGTTCAATCAATGTTGTGATAAACTTGGAAGTGTTGGAATCATGGTTGCGGAGGATGATATGGTGAGTCTTGCTCTTCTAGGACTCCCAAAGAGTTGGCATAGTTATCAGAAATCTGTCAATGGTCGGGAGAAGCTACCAGATTGGGAACGACTATGGTCGGATTTGATTTAGGAGGAGATTGGGAGGAGCACCAAGGCAAAGAAGGCCAAGGGAAAGAAGTCCCAAGGTGAGGAGGTTGGAAAGGAGATGGACTTGACAAAATTCAAGTGTTTTCACTATCACGAGCACGAGAATTATGCCAAGAATTTCCCACAAAAGAAAGAAGGCAAGAAGGAGCTGATAGTAGCGGCAACGGGTGAAGCTCTAGCTTCACAATTCAAACTTGATTTCACCCTCATTGCATGCATGGTCGACATTGCCATGGGAGGCGTGTGGTATCTTGACAATGGTGCCTCATTCCATATGATGGAGAATAGAGATCTTTTTAGTGATTTTGAGGAGAAAGAACTCAAGCAGAGCATAGATTTTGGAGATGATGAGAGGTATAGAGCTACCGGGATCAATACGGTTACCTTTCAGAGGGAGTCTGGTTCCCCTCTTAGGATCGCAGATGTGATGTATGTTCCTTGACTAAAGAAGAATCTAGTTTCAGTCACAGTATTGGAAGAACATGGCTATGATGTGGTTTTTAGTAAGGGAAAGGTTTTCCTTTGACATATTACCACAAGATAGGTGAAACAGATCGGTGCACAGGTCAAGAACCTATATGCTCTTGAGATTCAAGATGCATGTAAAGCCTTGAGGAGGAAGGAAAAGGTTAGAGACTTGGTGGTTGAGAGGGAGAGTAAATTACCTCTCAACATGCAGCCCCAAAAGAAGCCTCAAGAGCAGATTCAAGAAGTTGTGGAGCAGCCACAACTAGAGAAGCTGAGAGGATACAGAGTGGAGAGATCCACTCAAGCAGAGAAGAAGCAATCTCAGAAGTAGTCCCAAACAATTGTGGAGCATAAAGGAGACTGAGTGGAGGCATCCACTCATGCAAAGACCTCCAATAGGGGGAAATTTTGAGCCAAGTGAGTAGAGGGATCACATGTAGCCATACATCCAGGCGTGAGTTGGGGCGATGTGAAGTGATAGTCCCAAGAGGGCTGAAATTGGACAGGGTCCATTGAGAGGTTTTATCTCATGGATCGTACCTTGCTATGGGAGCCCAAAGTACATAGTAGCGGGAGGAATCAATGGGATTGATGGAGTCAGAGATCAAAGTGACAAAGGCTAGAGCATTCAGATACTGAAGAGCATAGAGAAGGGTTGACAATAGTGTAGAAAGGTTGAGTCAACAAAAGCAAGGAGTTTTAAGTCAACAGAGGCAATAACAGTCAAAGACACTGATGACAGAGGCATCATTCTGATTCAGGTTGGATGTTTTTTATTTCTGGAGTTGCTGGAGCAACAAAACTAGAGAGAAGTGTTACATGCAAAACATTCCAAAGGTTCGGGATCGGGATCGAGTTGAATTCCTTTATTGTTGAGAGGGAGTGTTGAAAATAGCAACAAGAAATGATAAAAATAGAATCTAGAAATTCCACTTTAACTTGTCCTCGAATTAAACTGAGAATTAAAATTGAATTATATTCTCATAGCAACTTGTAAATAATTAATTAAGTTTAATTAACTTAATTATCTTAGGAATTTCAATTTGGAAGGTCTTTCTGAAGTCATGTATATGTTCTCCCTATATTATAGGGGTTCAGGATGAGTTAATTGTGAGTTGTAATTAGATAACTTAGTTTACTGAGTTAAGTTAAGTTAAATTAGTTCCAAACTCTTTGAGGAACTAATAGTGAGTTAACAGTTAGTTGGTGCATTGATGCATTAACTAGTGCTACTCTAGTTAACTAAAGATTCCCTCATTAGAAACTCATGCGTGTTGATTTTAAGAAAGACCCAATTGAGACTAGAGTGCAAGGGTAGTGTACTATTAGTTGTATACTTTTCTGAGTTGTACAAATGGTGCATGCAATCAGGAATTGGACTTAGAAGGGATTCGCAGTTTTGGATGCACTGGTTTCCCATTAATATGGGCTATTCAACCATAGAAATTACGCAAGGAAATAGGGGCTTGGAGAGCTGGAGAATTGGCTAAGTGTTGGCCAAGAGTTTTCTTGTGAGTTGGATATGGATTTTACTGAGTGTTGGGATTGTTCTTATGAGTTGGATATGGATTTTATTGAGTGTTGGGATTGTTCTTGTGAGAACAAGCATTGTATTATCATCTTGGATTTCTGATTAATACAATACAGATAGTGGGATTTTGAGTTGTGGCTTTCCCCGAATACTTATTATGTTATATGCTATTGATGTTCTTCCTCTTGTCGATTATTGTTTTCATCGATCTTTATGGGCTTCCGTTATAAAGAGTAGAACTAGATTCTTGTCTCTTATTTTAGTAGATGACATTGGATGATGAATCTTCAAAATTTTCTATAGGGAGTCTTCGTTGCACTTTTTGTCTAGTGCAAAGATTTATAGTGATGTTTCAGGGGTATGTGCAAAATTGATAGAGTGCACATAGTGGAGAAATTTCCATTAGTGAATGCATGGTAATAGACAGATTGTGGACCCCCTTGTTAATTGTTAGGAGTGCAGTAGGGCCCCACAATCAATGTAGGTTGTTAATCTAATAAGTTGGCCACATGGAGAGAACATAGAAGGGGGAACATATGAGAGGTTTAGTCACATATACGACAAACAAAAAACTCCCCCAACCTTGTTAACTATTGGGAGAAAAGGGTGGTCCTACAATGAACATAGGATGGCGTCCTAACCCAAACGATCATGTTGTGGCCTTAAGCTGCAAGGTGTTTAACGATTGGCCATGTGAGTGGCACGAGGCATTGTATGATTGGTCAATCTTTAAATGAACATAACTTTTGATCTGACTATCAGATTGAGATTTTATATCATTGAAAAGCTCTTGATGAGCTGAATGCAACGATGTTATCTAAGGTTAAATCAACTGACTTTTGGCAAGAAGGAAAGTTTGTAACCCCATTTCCATAATGAAACCATGGAAGTTAGATTAGTTAAAAGTAACAATTCCCATTTAATCTGAATCTGACAAGGAGGTGGGAGGGAGTGTTACATAGTGGTACCAAAGCACCCAGGTTCAACACTTGGCTTGAATGGGCCTTCGAGAAAATAAATAAATAACTAGTTATTGTGTGTAATGTGGATTACTTGTAAAATTTTGATTATGAATTGCATCCTAACTTGAAATTTTGTGTTTCAAATGACATCTTATCCATATTTTTATTGCATATTTTCCAAGGTGATGGGTAAATATGTTATTTATATATTATTGGCTAACAATTATGTGTATGTTATAGCACATAAGAAGACACCAAGAAACAACAAAGAGCAAAAAGGGATGAACAACAAAATGACATAGTACAACACAGATAGATCTCAACATGGTCTAGAGGAAGAATCAATAGGAAGAGGAGAGAGGAAGACTTCCCTGATTATATTGACACTCTTAGAAGTCTAAGAGTTTAGGTAAGAAGGTGCAAGGACCCACAACTCCATTTGAAGATCAACATTAGTAAAGGTCCCAAACTTTGGAGCAAAATTATAAAACACCAAATTTGTCAACCAGTGTGGATCTTCTAGGTAAATCCATGGTTTAGTGGTTTATTCAATAGAGGATAGTGACCAAACACGCATGATGTTTAACATTGTTAAAGGTCGAGCATCTTTTTCAGATCGGATGGATCCAACAACTAGATGAAGAATTTGAAATGTAGATGGTATTTCAACTTGCACGAAGTTTGACCTTAATCTTAAGACAAATGAAGATATGAAATGTGGGCCACCTACACATTCAACCATGATGTGATAGCTTTGACATGTGGCAGTTTGATTACAGGAAACAACATGGCGGCATGTATGCCATAGGAAAAATGTGGCATGACATGTCATCAAATGATGTTAGCAAGGTAACGTGGTGCCACTACGAACTGCCATGTGGCATGCACAAATGACACATTATAATTGATGAAAAGGCAAAAAATAAGCGATGCATGACACCCCTCATGGGCCATCATGTGGCATGATGATGTCATCATGGGATGACCATAGACCCCTAGGGACTAGGTCACAAGGTGTGTTCACATTTAACAAAGGGCTAAGTATTTGGCTCACTATGGAGGGCATATGGTAGCAAAACATAGTCACATGAATGAGGTTTTATGGTTTAAACACTAGAGATGTTGGTGAAATCAATGGTCACAAGTCAACTCCCATACACTTGGGGGCCACGTAAATATGTATAAATACACATGACCATGATGTCATTAAATATATTTGATGAATGATAAGATGTATCTGAAATGGGTTAAAAATAGCGAAGGTTTAAAGTACAAATATGATCACATAGCCAAAGTATAAAACTTGTCATTATATAAAGTTTGTTGTGAATTTTTGTTTTGGTTGGTTGCGGAAGCTTTGTTTTGATTTGCTGCGAAGTCTGTTTTGTTACGTTGAGGAGATTTTTTATTTGGTTGTATGCAAAGCCAAGCTACAGGATCTAGTCCCGTCCTCCTTTGAAGTCCGTTTGAAATACAATGACAGTGGGATGTGGTTCTACACCAGTTGGAATCTAATCGAGCTACAAAGGTTTTCACCCACATTATGGTCGACTATCTTTAGTGGATTTAGTGTATACATTTGTGATAAAAGTTTGAATATATATATAGGTTGATGTAGGCTGAGATTTATGTTTGGTCCGGTTACATAAACCAATGCTCAGACTCTGTTTACATATACAATAATTAACACATTAACACCCATCATGAGACTTGAGCCTTGCTAAACCTGATGCGTCAGACTAGTTGTTGTATGGACACATTGTGTATAATGTTTGGACGATAATTGGACACATTGAGTGGTAGTTGGTTGGCATGTTCCCTGTAGTGCAATGATTAGTTGGCAAGCTCGATGATGTGGATACAAATTATATAAGTGAGCATTGATTGGTCATGAATCAAGTGTTGATTTCGGGTAGCATTGGATGTGCTCTAGCCATGAAAATTGGTGGAGAGGCTAAAGCACATGAGATCTCCAAGACCCATAAATGGTTTGGGGAAATTCTACCCGTGAATGAGATATTAAAATAATTAATATTTGTAATGGGTTCTAAGTCTAAACTTAGGAAAATAAAAATATTAATGGGTATTAATATAAAACTAGGTTAGAAGGTTCTAAATGACATGGATCAAGACAAATCTAATCTTATTCGTTGATTAGAGATGTAATCTCAGTTGTTGAAGACTGAACATAAAAAGTATAAGAGGAGGCTTGAGGGTCAGTGAGAGGCACACCAAGTTGATCAGTCAGTTCAATTTTCTGGAGTGGGGTTTTCTGAGAGAAATCGAACTAGTGATCAGAGTTGCAGCGAGGGGAAGTGAGTGCATAACAGAGAGGCATAGATATTGCTGGAAGACTAAAACAGAGGCAGAGAAGGCTATGTAGAGCTAGAGAGAGCCATGAAGAAGGGAAAAGTCACTATGCATAGGGTCATAGGGCCTGCGTGAGTGACGCAGAGGACCAGAGAGCCAGCGCATAGCATCTTAGGTTGATTGCAGAGGGTTCTAGGCTGACGCAGAGCCTCTGAGAGGTGTTGGAGAGATTTTCGTGGAGCAGAATTGCCGAATATCTGCTTCTGAAGAGAGGCATTACTGCCAGATTGATTTCTCTATCAAGTGAGTCAGTTTGGCACCCAATTGTACTCAAGAAAAGCTGCTTAATAATAAAACCCTCAGAACTGCAACATCGATTTTCCCAAGTTGGGTTTTTCCGAGGACAATTGTCAAAAAATAACGGTGTCCCTTGTGTGTTTGTATATTTATTTCAATTGATGATTTGTAGATGGTTGAGATTGCATTTTTCTTTATTTCAGTATTTATATGGTTAAATAACTTGTTCAGTAATTAAACAAGTAGGTCAAATAAACCAAATAGTGCAGGAAAATTTCTAACGAGTTAGACTTAGAAATTTCAACATGGTATCAGAGTGTTGCAGATTACAGGAGGACTGAAGGCATGAGCGTGATCAGAAAATTTGCAGTAGAAACAGTTGTCTCGAGAGACAAAGTTGTTCCTAAGCAGAAGGCAACATAGAAGGAGTGACGCAAAGGGCCTGCGTCATCATTTCGAGCCAAAGAAAGGGCCAACGCAGAGGCAGAGGAAAGAAGAAGAGGCTCACGAGGAGCCATGTCATCCTACTCAGCCAGGTGGAGTGATGCAGTTGGCCAGAGGAGCAAATCAACCTTTTCGGGATTGTGCAGAGCTAAGAGGCTTAGTTTCTTTTGTTGCTGGGGCCTAGGAAGCTGCAGGAAGATTGTGGATTGTGAAGCTGGTGGGGTGTTGTTGTTGTCGAGGTAGAATAGTACCTAATGGGACAAAACCAAGGTAGAGGGAGTTGCTACCTAGGCGAATTTCTAGTCAAGGAATCCGGATCAGTGTTGCAAGAGCAAAGGGGATTAGAGAGGTGTGATTTGATAGTTGGTAGAAGAATTTATGGGAGGGAAATCGAGACTTAGAGGGAGTCTAGGAGAGGATTTCTAGGAGCGAAATCGAGACTTAAAGGGAGTCTAGAAGAGAACTTCCAGGAGGGAAGTAGAGACTCAGAGGGAGTCTAAAAGAGAACTTCCAAGAGGGAAGTAGAGTCTCATAGGGAGTTGAAGAGAAGAGCGAGGATGGCAATGAATAGACTGAGGGATCAGGACAGGTTGGACGAGGCATCCAAATTTGTGATCTGGAAGACCAGGATCCTATCTGTTCTGGATAGACATCGCATTAAGGCCTTCTTCTTGAGAATCACGGCTATCCCAGTCGACCCATCTGATAACAAAAGGTATGAGGATGTGATGGGCAAGGAATAGTGCATAATCCTTGATGGGGTCAAGGATCATGTAGTTCAACATATTTTCGAGAAGAATACAACAAAGGAGATGTGGGATACCTTGATGACATTATATCAGGGCACTTCCGTGCAAAGGAAGATGCTACTCGAGAATCAACTGCGATCATATCAGATGCAGATGGGCGAGCAGATAGATCACTTCCTCTACAGGTTGCAGGAGATTCAGGACCAACTTACTTCCATAGGGGCCACGCTGGAGCAGGGGTTAATGGGGAGGACCACCTTGAATGCATTCTCCAAGGAGTGGGAGACATTTATCCAAAGCATTTTGGGTAGAGTGAATCTTCTAGATTGGGAAGAATTGTGGGCAGCTCTTCTCCAAGAAGAGATCAGACGACTAACCAAGGTTGGAAGTAGCAACAAAGGGGGTCGAATAAAAAAAAAGGAGGAAGAGGATGTGGCTCTGGAATCTGTGGGACATCAAGGGAAGAGGAAGAAGAAGGACATATTCAAGATAAAGTGCTTACATTCTGGGGAGTTGGGCCATTGTGCAACCCAGTGTCCCAGGAAGAAGAATAAGGGAGAGGCTTCTGACTCTAAGGCAATGTCGACTAAGGTGGAGAAGGAAGTGGAGACTGATGAC
>APFE030425169.1:138677-149815 GCA_000404065.3 Pinus taeda
AAAGTTGAATTACTTATAAGGAGAGTTTGGAAAGAAAGAAAAAGGGGGGAAATAATTTTTTTTACTAAGTACTCCAGGAATAACTCCTATCTCCATGTAAGCATTAAAATGGAATATCTGATAGAATTTCATTATGTGATTGTTAGATTCCTTTATTTTTTGTGATATTTTTGTAGCACTTAACATATTTTTGGCAATAATGAAGTAGATGATTTTGCCATGTTATATTTTTTACACCAACTTCATGATATGTGCCTCTTTAGCGATAAGATGATAATCATCTCCATTCAAGTATCTAGAAGTATTATGTAGAGAAGCTCAAGGTTGATTCTCCATGATTCCATTTATCAAAATCACTAAAAGCCTACTCATCAACATCAACATCAACATGGCTCTTATGTTTTTAAATTCATGCAATAATTTAGGTTTTCTTTGGCTCATTCTTATTTCTCACGTACATAAAATAGGGGATTATGGACAAAGTTGATTCCAAGAGTAACTTCTTGTCTTTTTCCAAGGTAGTGACCAAGTTCATAAGACCTACATTATAGATATATATATATTAAAGATTTCAAAGGTTTGGGATATTATGGCATAAAACCTTTGACAAGATTATAAATAGGATGTTATTGAATAAATAATATCAAGAATTTATTATTTATTCAATAACATCCTATTTATAATCTTGTCAAAGGTTTTATGCCAAAATATCCCAAACCTTTGAAATCTTTAAAATATCATGCTATTCAATAGCACATGTCGACCCATATATTTCTTACCTATGTATAAAATCATGCAAAGTGTTGTAATGATTGTGTTCCTATGTTAAATTCAAACTAAATAGGTGGGGTCCTGTAGTGAAAGTGTTGCAGATGATTGATTTCATTATACATTTGTAGGGCATATGCTTCTATGAACATCTTTGATGGCTTATTATTCTTATCATGCACATGGTTTTAGTTTGAGAGAGTTCAAAAATACATTCTTACACATGTTGCCTTATAATCCAAAGTGGATTTATGTTATCTCATCAAATTAAAATCTGAATGAGATTGAAAAATTACCATAACCACAAGCCTAAAATATGATTTGAACCTCATGTTCAAGGTGAATTACATTTCTTAATGTTATGTATTGTCATACAAGCTGTGGTAAAGCCTATAAAATTACCATATAGATATATTATGACCACGATGGTGATTAGAAAACTATATACTAAATTTTTTATGGTACATATCCCCAATCACATTTTGAAAACATTATATCAAGAGTCATCCTACATATTATATATAGCTATTCAATAGCACATGTCGACCCATATATTTCTTACCTATGTATAAAATCATGCAAAGTGTTGTAATGATTGTGTTCCTATGTTAAATTCAAACTAAATAGGTGGGGTTCTGTAGTGAAAGTGTTGCAGATGATTGATTTCATTATACATTTGTAGGGCATATGCTTCTATGAACATCTTTGATGGCTTATTATTCTTATCATGCACATGGTTTTAGTTTGAGAGAGTTCAAAAATACATTCTTATACATGTTGCCTTATAATCCAAAGTGGAGTTCTGTTATCTCATCAAATTAAAATCTGAATGAGATTGAAAAATTACCATAACCACAAGCCTAAAATATGATTTGAACCTCATGTTCAAGGTGAATTACATTTCTTAATGTTATGTATTGTCATACAAGCTGTGGTAAAGCCTATAAAATTACCATATAGATATATTATGACCACGATGGTGATTAGAAAACTATATACTAAATTTTTTATGGTACATATCCCCAATCACATTTTGAAAACATTATATCAAGAGTCATCCTACATATTATATATATATATATATAATATATTAATATTTATATATATATAATATATATAATATATATATATATATATATTATATATATATATATATATATATATATATTATCTTGCGTCTAATATCAAGAATTTATTATTTATTCAATAACATCCTATTTATAATCTTGTCAAAAGGTTTTATGCCATAATATCCCAAACCTTTTGAAATCTTTAAAATATCATGTGATTCAATAGCACATCTTGACCCATATATTTCTTACCTATGTATAAAAGCGTGCAAAGTGTTGTAATGCTTATGTTCCTATGTTAAATTCAAACTAAATAGGTTGGGTCCTCTAGTGAAAGTATTGCAAATGATTGATTTCATTATACATTTGTAGGGCATATGCTTCTATATGAGCATCTTTGATGGCTTATTATTCTTATCATGCACATGGTTTCAGTGTGAGAGAGTTAAAAAGTACATTCTTACACTTGTTGCCTTATAATACAAAGTGGATTTACGTTATCTCATGAAATGAAAATCTAAATGAGATTGAAAAATCACCATAACCAAAAGTGTGGAATATGATTTGAACCTCATGTTCAAGGTGAATTACATTTCTTAATGTTATGTATTGTCATATAAGTTGTGGTAAAGCCTATAAAATTACCATATAGATATATTATGACCACGATGGTGATTAGAAAACTATATACTAAAATATTATGGTACATATCCCCAATTACATTTTGAGAACGTTAGATCAAGAGTCATATTATTCAAGTTACCATATTATCATATTATGCCTCACACAAAGATTATGTTATAAGTATCATTTGGCATAACTATATGCAAGGTTTTGGGTTCCACATGACATGAGTTATGTTTGAAAAAGGTGACGTAGGGTAAATTCTACAATGGAATCAAAGAATTGCATTATTTAATTTGATGGTATTTATACATGGTTAATCTTAAGACTTGAGATATTGTGTAATATAATGAGGTTGTTGGTGTTAAGTGTTTAGACGCTGGTATATATGTAAATGCCATGCATTAATTCCAAAGAAAAAAAAGTGGGGCATTAATGGTGCCAAATCTGTAGCACACCATTCTTGGAATTCATTAGGGTTCAACTATGCTCGTTTTGCTCTTGGGTCATTTAGAAATTTATGATTTAGAAATTTATGCTTTGGTTTTATGTGGAGACATGAAACTGAATTAGAGACCTTGGTTGTTGTTCAATGGATTTTAGTAGATTTATAAGCTCTAATTTACTCAGTAAGTGACTTTGCTTGATGTGAGTACTTTTTGTGTTTCAAAAACATTACACTAATTAATTTTTGTTGATAAATACTTAAGCTTATCTTGGGCATAGTTTATTTGAATCTACCCGTTTTCCTCACTTTGCAGTGTTGCCTAGATATGCAACTTGTCTTGTTACTATAATGCATTGTATGAAATATTCAATCTACACCTGTGTTGGATTCTATCACATTTTCTTGTTAAAAGGAGTTTTACCTTGTATAGATCCGAGTAATACTTAAGTTAGCTTGTCCATCTTTCTTTTTCACTTGTCCATAGTTACACTTTTCGTTGCCTATTCTTCGTTTAATCTCGACTTACTCTATTCGGTGAATGGAATCAAAGTTACATGATTTCTTAGCTATATTATATATTAAAAAAGAACTACGGTGACCTTGGTTAGAAACCTCGGAAGATGTTGTATGCATATCGAAGTTTACAGTTGAAAAATATTGTTGGATTTGTAATTTAAGATATGCTCCATTATTTATAGAACAAATGAAAACCATGGATTTTATACGGTTCTATCATGAGAGCTCAGAATGTTTTATGGACCATACCATATATTTCACATTAAATTATTACATTGAGTCGTAATCAAAGATATCGATGGAAGGAAAACCTTTATGAGCTAGGTTTATATGTTGATAGCATAATTATTTTTTTTTGCATATAAAGTGGGTTAATTCTAGAATGGAAATATAATATGGGTGTTATGTTGGGTCAATGTAATTGCTTTGAAAGGAACATATGTGAAATTATAGGCTATTTAATGAATAAAATTTTAAATTTGAATTTTATGTTATGGTTGTTTAAAGAAAATAATGAAGCTCGGTTTATCCTAGAATTCTTAAAACATCACTGTTATAGATTTTAAAGCTTATTTTGTTTGAAAAGAAGTATTATGGGTGATTGGTTGATACTTGTTAGCTTGATTCTTCTATGTATAAAATAGTTTGTAGGGGATTTTATTGTTGTATAACTAAATATTTTGAAAGTCTATAGCCTATTGTGAATATACATTCAAAACCTACATCCTTGGAAATATTTCAAGTTGAGGGTGAGAGCTGTGATGTAAATTCATAATGTATAGTTCATTTTTCATCTATTCATATTACCACTTTCCATATGCCACTCCATTTGAAAGTAAACGATATTGCTTGAGTATTCTCTATTATTGTAAAGCAAAATTACTTGAGAATTTGAATACTATGTTTCATAAAAATTATTATCACACAATAATAATATATTAGGTGAGAGAGTTATTACAATCACTCATACCTTTCATTTTCCATTCCATTATGAAATTTCCCCCCTATTTTGATATTTATTGAAGGTCGTTAAGATATTTTGACATAAAAGTTGAATATCATATGAAGATTAGTATAATTTATTTGAAAGGAATTTTAAATGGAAATAAAGAGATGGATTTGGATATTATGATAATAAATGCCATGATAGATTGATATATGGAATATCAGATGCAAAGTAGTGTATGTGCACATTTTTATTACTACATTTAATATATATAATATATATATATATAATATATATATATATATAATATATATATATATATATAATATAATATATATATATATTTTCATTTCCCTCTTGTATGCTTTGTCTTTTGTGGCATAGTCTGAGTCTTGTTAAGCATATTTAGTAAAATTAACTGAAATATATTTTTACACATATTGTATTTTACTTCAAAATTATTAATTGGTTTTATGAAACATAATAGACAAGCTTCTTTAACACAGGAAGTTGATAAAACAAAAGAGGGAGAGGTAGGAGACCTAATGTGGTTTCGCAAGAAAGAAGGAATAAAAATATTAGGTCCACTCTACATTTTGTTGCTAATTTTGATGAGCTCAATTGATTTATATAAAATGGTCACCTTGACTTGGATGGGCCACCAACTTTGCCACAACCTTTTGCTCAGAATGATGCACCCTTGTAGCCCCATCCCAACATAATAGATGTTCTATATCCACCTTCTCATCCTATAGATGAAGGATAGGAAAATTTTCTTTCTAGATCCTCTTTTGATGTTGTTCATTAGTCTGTTAGCGCATAAATGCTCCACTACTAACTAGTCTATGATCCCATGATTCCTTCAATTGCTTCTTTTTCCTGCTCTTCACTAAGAAATGAAAATCAACCTCTCTCTGTGCTTTGTAGAGATAAATAAAAGTGAAGTTTAGAGTACTGATTCTTCACAATCCTCTTCTGCACGTTCAAAAGTACAATTAGTGAAGATACATAATAAAGGAAAAATAGAATTTTCATTTTAGAATATGCATCGTGAACATTTATAATTTCATGTTTTATGACATCATTTATATTTTAGATATTTGAAAAATGATTTTTGAGGTTAATAATGATTATATGATATTTAATTTTGGAAATTTAAAATTACAATATATTTTTAATAAAGGGAGGCACATGTTTTACGATGATAATTATGATGATGATGACACAATTATTGATTTGCATTTTTTTTCTATATATGTTGACTATACTATTTATTACGAGAGTTGCAAGGATAAATTTTGTATGTAATAAGGTTTTTGAAATAAAGAGTTTAGTGGGTCCCACCTACTTTTAATTAAATATATTTTAAAACATTTGGGACATTTTCCTTAAAATACTTTACTTTCCCATAAAATAAAAGATTAAGTAAATAATTGAAAGGTAGTTGAACTACTTAACTACTTTATACAAAGATAAAAGATAAGAGAGGTTATGAATGGAGATGGAAAACTTTATATGAAAATATGCTCAAGTTTTGACACCGAGTTTTTTTATTCTTATTCATTTCCATATTGAGTTTCCCGACGAATAAATCGTCTCGTTGATAGTAGTAATATCTTGCAATGTGACAAAAAAGATTGAGGAACATTGAACTGTGGTGTTCTCTAAGGTTAATTATTTCCTTTATAATTTATTTGCATTGTTTGGAAGTTCTTAGTGGATTTAGTACTAATTATTGTAAATTTTGCAAAGTTTGGTGATGTTATTTACGTCTCTTGAATTAGTCTAGATCATATCTTATTATTCTCTCTCTTTCTTTTGGCACTTAGTTTCCCTTATATAATTCTTATTACATCTTAAGGTTCTACAGACATCTTCGGTTGTGATCCTAGTAGGGATTTGTAAAGATAATTTGTTTTGTGATTCAAATTGGTCTTCAGTAAAGCTTATTTGTTGATTGTTTACTCATATTCTCGCTTGCTAAAACATTTTGGTTCTAAATTTATATTGTTGTTTAGTTTATATTATTTTCAAAATGTTTTGCAAGTTTCCCTTTTATGTGTTGATGTTATAATATATTGGATGGTATAAATAAAACTATACAAATTTTATATTATAAATGCAGATTTCATATTTGAAGGATTTTATTTTTGAAATTTGGTTGTAAAATATAAAGGCTTTAAACCTACAGTAACATTCTCATTTATCTCTTTTAGCCTAACGAGGTTTGAAATGTTTTTGTGAAAAGTATCAAAACTTCTCAATCAACATATGTTTGGTGACCACATTGGGAAGTAATTATATTAATTGGTTATTTTTGTTTATTATGGATTTTAACGAGTTTCCTTATCCTCAAAAACTAGATATAATATTCATTTACTCGATTAAAGAAGTGCTATTTTACATTTATTTTATTTTATTGTAGACTTTGTTGTGTCTCATGTAGAACGTGAACATTCTTGAGATATTATTGCTCAAGATATCAAGATTCTATAAGTTTTCTTATGTCCTCCTAATTTCATGCTTCACAGAGAACAAGAGGTAAGCCACCTAAGTTTGATCCTTTGGTTGAAATTGAAAGGAGAAATAAAATTTTAAGTCTATAAAGGAGACTTAAAAAATCTCATTCTAATTCTAAAGCGTTAGTTAAAAGCTTATCTAGAACCTTTTCTCCTAAGAAAGCCACAATGACTTCTTCTGATATTTCGAGCACAAAATTTACATCTTAGGCTTCCACATTCCCTCTTATTGAAAACATGTATAGATTGTTTAATATTATTCTATCTACAACATTTCATGCTAAGGTAATTAAAAATAATGATTTATTCCACTTTGAGGGGGATGTAAATGTCACTCCTTTGTATGTACCTTCTCCTTTGAATTTAGCTCCAACAACTAACCACCTTCCTAAATTTAAATAGCTTTTGCTTAAATTCTCTAGTAATGGAACTATTTCTATTAATGAACATATAATTGCTTTTTTGAATGCATATCATAATATAGGAGAATATGATTATGACACATGCACAAGACCATTTGTTAATTCTTTAGAAGGGACAATTGCCACTGCATCTTTTTGAATTGTTGCCCAAAGTTTTATCAACTTGGGAAAAATCACGTTATTGGTTCAAATCCATTTATGGACAATCAAAATGTCCAATAGATTTGTTGAGAGATTATAATAATCATGTATATAACTAAGGTGAAACAATCAAGTCATTTAATTACATTTCACCAAATTGTATACAAATTCTTGAAATCATTAGGCCTTAAATCAAGTTGTTTTGATGCATTATTATAATGCATTAACTTCTTCTTAGTGGCACATATTAGAAGAAAATAATGTTAATTGTTTAGGATCAACTAAGCAGGCATGCCTAGAGTATGATGAACAACTGACAAGAATATGCCTCCTTGTTGAAGATATAACTAAGTGGACTAATATGTCAACTATATTGTAGCGTTTACAAGATATGAGCAACCGTATGTTTTCTTTTGAGAGAAATCGTGTCATTTCAACCTCTGCAAAGACTTCTAGACAACTTGCTTTGAGAAATCAAACTTAAGGTTTTCAGTTGAAAACAATACTTATAAGATCACGGTGTAATTTCTGTCAATAAAACCATGAATAAAATGGTGTAATTTTTATTTATTTATTTATTTTTTTTTAATTCCATAATTGTTGCTTTTCATTAGACTCCTGAAGATGGCATATTGTTTGTTGACACAAAAAATAAATCCTATCATAATAGGAACATGGGCGGTCCTCAAAACACCAGTTTTGGTCGAGGTTCATCTTCTTGACAAATATATTCTTGAAATGCTTCTATTTCAAGTAGTCAACCTGTCGAACCTACTTCATAGTCTAAGGTAAACCCAATCCCCCTTGTTCGTATTTATGATAGTATAACATTTTGAAACAAATTGCTAGTATAAAAAAGATGGTTCATTACTAGATATGGTAATTGTTCCTGAGAAACAAAAGCAACTTAAAAGTTTTATTGATGGGGCCAACCCACGTGATCCCAACGTTCCGTCTGCTGACGTGTATTACACCGTGGCAAGGGTTATGATATGTTAATTTATTGCTTGATTGTATGAATCAGTTTGCGGAATTGGTACTTTGGATTTGTTTTAATGAGGGAGTACCTCAGCCTCACCTCTGCTCGACAGCTGTTTGTCTCGGGAATTTCACCAGGGTTGAGGGTTTAGGGTTGTCGACCCTTCGTGCCTATTCACTTTGGTTAGTCCCGGTTGTTGTATTCCTCTTCCGCTCTGCGAGTTGGTGACCTCTGTTGTTGTCTGTGGGTTATGATGCTGCCCGTTTCTGGATGGTTCGGTCCACTGGTTCGATACCCAGTTGCCCTTCCAACAGTGCTTTTGGTTATATGCTCGGCCTTTCCTGTTCCACCGGCATCTGCTAATTATAATGGTAAGTTTCGAAACATTTCTATGCGGTTAGGGTCTCAATGGTTATTCTTGGTTCGTCTTCAGTCGTTTTCTTCGAAACTCTTGTTGGTTTCTGTATCTAAGCGATTTTATGGATGCCTGTGTATGATTGGGGTTTGTCTCCTTGCTGTTTGTAAATGTATTCCTCTTGCAACGCTCGTGCTCTTCTGCAACGGTTTTCTTGGTGTTTGCTCTGCTCCTGATGGCCTGGTGACAGCGTTTTCAGTTGGCGATTCCGTAAGCAATGCTGGTAAGTCAATGTTCTATGCCAGAGTTATTTATTCGCTCCTTCTTCTGTTACTTATGTCTCAGCTCCTTCGTGGGCAGGTATTTCTTCTGGTTCGGTTGGAGGTCCTGGCGCCGTGTACAGGTAACTTCGACTTCGTTTCTGGTTTCTTTACGATGTTGTCTTCGTCTGTATGTGTTACCGACCTGATTAACCTTTCTTACTTGTTACCTTGTAGGGAGGAATGTGCACGGTGGCCTTCCTCAAGTCCTCGACAGTCTGCAATTTCGGGTAGCTCTTTCTCTTTGTTGTTTGGTAGTTGCTTACTTGGGTTTCTCGGACCCTCGAGGTCGGACTTGTGTGCAGACCCTAGGCTGTTAGGTTCTGAGTCTGTCTTTCGTTGTTCTCGAGTTGTATTTCGATGCTGAGCCTTGGTGTAAATTATATTATCGTTCACTGTAGGTTTTCTTTACCGTGTCTGTAGTCCTGAGTCGTTTGGTTGTTTTGTACAGTATGCAATGGAACTTATACAAGGATTTTTCTATATGCGTAATATACTTATCTGGCAATGTAGCTTATTTATATGGAATGATAATTTTATGAACGACAAGGGCTGTGTATTATATGGCATACCCGGGGTTCGGTTGTGTGTACCTGGTTTTGTAACTTCCGCCAGTATGTTATCGTTTACTTTTATGCAACGCCTGTAGCGTGCTCTGCTTGACAACCTAGTTTGACAATTTTATCTGCACTATCACACAATTTGAACACAGTATATATATGAATGCTCAGAATATTTTATTCCTCTTTTATCTCTGCTTTTTGTCTAATCTCACGAAGTCGGAACCCCCTCAATGGGTCATTCCGCTCCTTTTATAATTATGTTTAAAAAAGTAGTTGCTTATTACATAACTGCTGTTGGTTATATCATTCGTTTCTACCGCTGGCTGTTAACTGACATATTCAGTTTCTTTTTTGCAAGAACAAAAATGTTTCCTAATTTGTTACTGTTCCTAATTAAAAGTAAACTATCACATTATTGTTTTTATCTGCTTCTAGTAATTAAAGAAAACATTACATAAGTAATAATAACAACAGTAAAAGAAAAGAAATAACCAAGGCAGTGTTACTGCCCATCCATCAAACCATGTCCTCAGTCCTCTTTGGAAACTTTGTCTGCCTTCTCTCTGACTCTACCCTGTTGACCAGATGCTCCTGCATCATTTATGGAAGGTAAGACTTCTACTAGTGCCAATTTTAATTGATAATGAAAGTGAAGAAAAACTATATGTAAATAAGTTAGGTGTATATAATTCTAGAAATTTGGTTAAGAATCCTCTATTTTATGTTTCAATCAAGATTAGGGACAAAAATGTTCATTGTTGTTTGATTGATGGTGGATTCGATCCTAATGTAATGTCAAGGATCATAATGGAAAAATTAGGTCCTTCTTGCACCAATGAGAATTCAAAAAGCATGTTAGCAAATAATAATCAATAAGAAGCTACCATTGATGAGATTAAACATGCAACCTTAGTATTATGTACACATCCCAAAATCAAGACCACCTATTATATACAATTCATAGATATGCTAATAAGTAATTATTTTATTATTTTAGGAAGAAATTTACAAACTCTTTTTGGTAGGCACACAACAATGGATGAAACCTACTTGTCTCTTTTGAAGGCTGGACAAAACATTATTATACACCATGAAGGACAAATTTCATCATATATTGAAAGTGTCCCACAACCACATGTAAACTATTTAGAAGAAGAACTAGGCATATATTCTATAATTTGGAAGAAGAAGATAGTTTCATCACACATCCTGTTAATCCTAAGGATGGTATTTAGCATATGTACTTTGATGGCACATGCTAAAAAAGAAGGAAATAGAGCAAGTATTGTAATTTCTTATCATTTGGGAAAACTATGATTTTTCTTATAGGATTGAGTTTGAATGTACAAATAATGTGACAAAGTTTGAAGCCTTAATGTTGGAAATTCGCTTTAACTTAGGGTGTTATCATCTTCCTTTTTTTGGAGATTCATAGTTTATTGTTAATTTGGTTAAAATAATTTACAC
>APFE030425169.1:176347-211130 GCA_000404065.3 Pinus taeda
AGATATTTGCTACATTCAATTTTCCTTTCTGGCATTTTTACATTAAGGAGAATGAAAAACAAATACATGCATTTGCATTTGCATTTAGTTTGTGTGTGAAATATGATTTAGGAAAATTCACTAGTGTGTGCTCTTTGCTCTTTGTTTGAAATAATTGTAATCTTCTTTCCCTAGTAGCTAGGATTTTCATTGATCAAATTAAACAACGATTGTTTATCATTGTGAATTGCATTTTTAGGAATTTCAAATCAACATCACGTGGTGAACCATTGAAAGGAAAATTTTAAACAAGATCAACTATAAAATAAATCTCAATTAACCTAACAACGCTTTGGAACTTAACGCAACACATCTAGAGGTCTAGGCTAGAGACGTGTTCTAGCGTCGTAAAAACTAGTAAGTATCGTTTTCATTGAAGGTTGGGTGATTCCTCCTCCTTGATACGACAAGTGTTAGCACAAACTTGTGCTCCCCATACTGTCATGTATATATTGGGAGACCACAATAGGCTTATATCTTTTATCCATAAGAAGCCGAGTCTGCCGCCCTATCAATCATAATGCACTGAACACAGCATTCAGGAAGATTGAATACCGTACATAAGTCCTTGGTAATTTCTCTTTAATTTACCACCAAGGTGTATATTGCAGTTTTGCGATTGGTTTGGTAATCCCTCTATCTAGATTCTCTAGAGTAGTCACTTTCGTTCCTTTTCGACTCTTTAAAAGAAAAGGTCCATTTGAGCACTTGTCACTTCAAGCTCATTAAAAATCGAAGGAGACTAGAGTCATCTTTAGGTTTTTGTCGACTCTTAAAAACTAAAAAAGCAAAGTTGTGTCAAAGTCTTTAAAATTAATTAAATTCAGAATAACATCCCTATTCCTTAGTTGATCTTAGGTTGAGATATATGGAGACAAATCTGGGATCCACCAATCAAGGAATCCCTTTTGAGGGGAATCCTAGTCCTTTATCTTCCTTGGGAAATATTGGTGCTCCGTATATGGCCACATTGTCCCTTCCGGGAATTACCATTGGCCTGCTAGTATGGCTATTCTCAACCTCTGTGGTTCAAAATACCGTAATTACTCCACAATAGAATCAGCCTCCAGTTGATACTGAAGTTGACCCTTTGCCTTCTTCTTCGTTTGTTTCTCCCTCCCCTTCCTCCTCTTCACTTGGTGAAAGTAGTGATACTAGTAACCAGGTGGCTGAGAAGAAGAAGAAAGGGAAGGAGAAGAAGAAGAAGCCATTTCAGCAAGGGGGCAACCATGAATCACCTGGTGAAAATCTGCACATTAAATCCCCCAAACCCAAATTTCCTTGCATAATTTGTAGAGGAGACCATTTTCATCAAGGTTGCCCTTGCTTTCCTCAGATCTTGAGAAAATGGTCTCCCCGTTCACACCATCAGGTGTCGTCAACCTCTGGTGATCATGTTGATAGCACACCATCAACTAGTAATAGTGAAGTTCATGGATAGAAAGGAAAGGTCAAAGTTCCATGTAGGTTATGTGAAGGTAATCATTCCCTTCACTGTTGTCCTTTTTTGGATGAAGCCAAAAGAGTTTTGGATAATCGTCCTATTTCACCATAGCGACTTCCATCTGGCTACAAGAAACTCTCCCCTAGTCCTTTACTAATTGAAAAACCAATTGGCTTAAATCAACCATCGGTCGAAACCACTCTCTCAGAAAGTGAATCTTATGAGTCCATGCCCGACTAAAGCCAACAGGTTGAGGTGATAGTTGGCCGAGTTTTATCTTTAGAAGATCATACCCTTCCGAAAGAGAGTGAGAATGATACCATTCAAATTCTTTTTGTTACTTCAGAGTCCGATGAACTTGTTCCTTCACAACAAGAAGAAAACCCCCCAGTTCTCGTAACTCAAGGGGTTAATTCACCCATTTATTCAGTACCCCCTCCAAGTAGTCTAGCCACTTATTTTGATTGGAATCAACTAGCAAGATCCCGCCTTCCTTCTTATATACCTTTCTAGATCATAGTACAAGTTTACAAAATGATCGTGTCTGGCACTATCATAGATGAAGGTGCATAAGTGAGTATCCTTTCCTCAACTGCTTGGAAAGCGCTTGGCTCGCCATCGCTTATGCATGTTACACAAAATCTGTTAGGCTTTAACAAAGGAACCAATCAACTGTTAGGGATCCTTCCTAACTTACCAATCACTTTGGGAAGGAAAATCGTTCATCTGAATGTAATGGTAGTCCTAGGACCGTTAGATTACAATCTACTCCTTGGACGTGACTATGTTTATAACATGGAGGCTATTGTTTCAACACTTTTCCGAGTCATGTGTTTCCCACATGAAGGCAAGATTTTCACCGTTGACCAGCTTTCATTTCCAGGCCCAAGCATAGCTCCAAGTCAATCATCATCCCTAAATGGTCCTTTTACATCAGTTGTATCTCTTGAACCTTCATTCCATCCACCTGATTGCCATGAATAGTCTGGTGAATTTAACGAAGCTTAGGGGGCATGCACCCTTGTCTATTCTACGGACAAACCCAACTGAAAAGATAAGTTTCCTTGTAGGTTATGTGATTGGTCTGACACACCATTCACCTTTGGCTATTCTGTGGACGAAGCGAAGGAAGTGTTTTGTCTATTCTGTGGATAAAACCATCCTACCTAAGCACAATAATTTCCATATGGCTACTGGAGACTCTCCTTTTCATCATGTTGGGGGCATGAAAATCATTTTCAATTTCATCTTCAATTTTTAGTTTTTGTCATTTCTAGCTTTTTAGTTTTGTCGTTTCTAGATTTTTAGTTTTGTCGTTTCTAGATTACATAAAAAACATGAAACCAAAAACCGAGCATAGTTCCCCCCACAGTTCAAGCTCGTTAACAAATGAATCCACCTTCAGTAATTAACCTTTTTGATTGCCATGCTATCAGCCTTTTGAGCCTTGGATGTGTACCTCCCATCACCTCCATTCTTTTGGCCGATCATACACTTCCACTTGGTTGTTTACCCTTTTTGAGGAATAGTTGCGATGAGTGGTCATGTTAGCCAACCTCTTCACATAAACCACCATGTCTTGAGAAGTTCCAAGCTTACCCGGAACCAGTTGCTACCCTAGACACAACTAGTTCCTCAAAATCGAGTCTCCTTTAAACTCTTTTCAGACTCGTTAAGTATGAAAAGATTGTCGAGCAATTGGTCTTTCCAGCTCGTTAAAGTGATTGGAAGCGCCATCCCTCCTGTATATTTTAATATTTTTCGGACCTGAGGGATTATCTCATGAAAAATTTCGAGCGCTTGTCTTTTTTGGCTCATTAAAGTGATAAGAAAAGTCATCCCTTTTGTATTATTTTATCCTTTTTCGAACTTAAGGGATTAATCTACGAAAAGAAAATTTGGAGTTTTCTTTTAGTCCCTTTTCAACTTTCTAAACATGAAAAGGACCAAGTTATCCTTGTCTTTAAACTCGTTAAAATAATAGTGACAAACTTGTCCATTCTGGACAAGATTGAGTCTCAATGTCGCTAGACTCGTTAAAACATAGCGACAGGTTTGCCCAAAGGGCAAATTATAGAACAAGCATATGTTATCCTCCTCAAGCTTGACAAAAATAAAGAGGTACTAGTCAGTAGTGACTGGGGAAAAAGGGAAAAAAACTTGAAGAAATTTATGGTAGCAGGTTGCTCTTGAACATGACACTTTCACTCCATCACCATTATTGAGTCGGGTTGGGTTATTTCATTCATCGGTCATCTCACCGTTGGTCTTCCACGCCATCCATCTTTTGGGGTTAACGCTACCAATCCATCTCAGTGTCGCTGACATGTTCAAGAGAAGTCATTCAGTTGAGAAACCACAATCCAATTAATGCCTCATCCACTACAATACCTTCAACCTTCATTTGTCATGACCGCCATTCCTGAACCTTGTGTTGTTAGATCATTTTCACCTCCAGAAAATCATTTGCTTCATTTCGTGTCTTAGATGTGGGATACATTAAGGCCCTTCTATGATGAGTCAATTATTGTCGAAATCAACTTATTATCCAAGAAGTTGACTTAGAAACACTCCTTTCAGTACTTTGAAGCTTGTAAGCCTTAATGGCAAGTTTCTCACTTCCGAAGATAGGTTGACATCAATGGCCTTCGACCAAAAGATTTTGCGTGGTGTTTGACATCGGATCATATATTCACACCACGTGAATTGTACTGTAGTACCTTGAGGGTCGTTATCATTATCGGTGATTCCTCACACGTATGTTAACAACCCACATTAGTGGCTGGTAATTAGGCGATGTCTTTCCATGTTCAACTTCAGAACATCTCTTCACGTGGATTGACTTGTACATCAAGCGAAGATTGAACAAGTTTGAAGACCCTGGATCTAGTTTCATCCATCCGGGCTATGATATATTCAAGGAAATAAAGACATCAAATGCACAAAGAAGCTGCACAGATGGTGATCCAAGCCAAGGATGATGACTCTACATCTGAAGAATCACCAGTCTGCATCTACAGACGACTATCTGATCTATGTACATGAAATAAATTTATAAAGCTGAGCATGGGAATGCCCGCCTCAGCTAGATCATGAAAATTATATTATGATGATGTATTGTATTGTATCTTATACAGGTCACCTTCTAGTTCGAAACCTCAGATCCTCATGATAAAGCATTTCACCCGACATCAAGATTTACGACTTCATGCTTTAGGGGGCAACTGTTATATACATATTTGGGAACTTCAACCCCAATCTTATATGTCAATAAACTAGAGCTCATCAACCCCTAAAAGAGTTGTTTCATACCCTAAAAGAACATGGTCATCTGATTACATCATTCCCCGAAAGTTCCACCTAAAAAACCATCCAGAAATGGCCTAAACTGAACCATATTGACTGCTACACTAGCCAGGTGCGATGCATACTGAGTGGCACACTGCTCAGGTGCAATGCATACTAATTAGGCCTTCTGTAGGGTGCGATGGGTGAGGATGGACAAATGTCCAAGATAGTTTGCTAGGTGGTTGATCATGGAATCTTCCAGAAACTTCTCCTATGACACTTGCCTCTCTGAATTCGCCCAGGGATGAGTAAGAGATCCAAGAAATCTCCAAGTGGAACCAAATGTAACAAGTGGAATGACACTAATCAAAACCCTAGAGACGACTCACGCCCTTGCACACATCTATAAATGGATCACTCATCTAAGAGATCTGAAGGCTGGAATTTTGTGAATTGCAAGGAAGTGTTGATAGTTTGTATTTGAGGAAAGAGCATTGTATTGTTGGTGTGATCTTGCTATTTCATGAGGTGAAGAGGGATTGACGTTGGGAGGATGATGCTGGATCAAACAACTGGGTTGTAATTCTCCCTTCTATTTAATAAAGTTCTTCAAGTTTTCTTCCATATGATTGTGCAATTGTGAATGTTATAATTTGTGAATGCTATTGTATGTTCATTATATATCTGATTATGTAGTGTTTATGTTACAATAGATCAAGATTCTTTGACGGTTCTTTGTTACTGTGTTTCTACAGGTACTCTCCAAGCGGGATAAGTACGGGGAGGAGTTGCAAGCTCTGTCAAAGGGGAGAGAGATCAAGCAAGGGATTAAGCGAAAGCTCTAGGTTGGTCCCCTCATCTTTCTCTTATCTATTGTGCATAGAAAAAATCATTGAATTACTTTAAATTGTTGTTTCTAGGGTAGCTGCCAAACCTAGAGGGCTAGTCGATCGAAAAGACACTAGTTTTCCTAGAAACAGATATCAACTCTGTTAACATTTCCTTAGCCAACCAAACTTAGCCACTGAAGATCCCTACAACAGTTCTCCAAAAAGCTTGGCCGCCTAAAAATTTAGACTAAAAATTGGCCTATAAACATACTCAAACTTTGGCCACAACCCAAACTTGAAGCCAACCTCCAATCACCAAAAACCAACATTCAAACTATATCTGAACTTGGCCTTCAATGCACCATAATTTGGCCCTCAAACCAAACTTGAATTTGACCTTCAATACTCTAGGACTCAGCCTTAAAAGTAAGCCCGAACTCGACCTTCAAATAAAAAAATTTGGCCCCCATAACATACCTAAAACTTGGCCTCAAAAAGGCTAAATTCTAGCCTTCATTAGGGCTTAAACTCAACCTCTAGAACAATGCTACAACTCGCCTTATAACTAGGACAAAAATCCTTACCAAAGAGAGTCAAAAACCCTGCCAAAAAATGTATTATAATATATATATATATATATAATATATAATACATAGAAGAGAGAGAGAGAGAGAGAGAGAAAATTCCAACTCAGCTTCACTTCACTTGGTCCATGAGATATTAAAATTAGAATTGTTCCTTTACTTTCTTAGACATACCTTAATTGGATTAATTAAGTGAGTCCTAGACTCCTCCAAATAATGCTTATATATCATGTGTTTGACCTCCAAAAGCAGGGCTGACTTGTCCACTAGTGGGGCCAACTTATGTAGTGGATGGGCTAACTTGGCAAACTGTATAATGAATATTAAAAAAATCATTTATCCTCAACCATGAGGAGTTATAGGGAGTGGCATATAGCATTGGAAAGGTATTTGATTAAACTTTAAAACCATATATATTATTCTCCCATTTGACCTAGGTAATTCGAGTGAAAATACATTCAAAGATACCGTATCTAAATGAGGCTTCAAAATCCAAAAATGATAATTCTAGAAGGCTCGAAATATGATATTTGACTATGTAACTTTCTCTTTCATTGGGACAGCCTTTGACATCAATAACAACCATTTTCAACGATCTCCCTCCTTGTTATTTATGGTAATACTTTGATGTTTTCTTCTTCTAACATTTGCTCCCATTGTATGCATTCTCTTCCCCTTTCACATCAATAGCAAAGGGTGCTCCTTCTATATACGTTGTTCAACGGTTCCAAACAAATGTTCCTCCTTTTGTCACTAAGGACTACTCCCCCTTAGTTTGCGCTCCAATTTTTATATTCATATTGAGGATTTTAAGTCAATGTCGGATATGGATATCTTGATCCATATCCCATAACATCATATGTATATAAATCATATATAATATAGCTATGTTCCAAACAAACAACCATTATATGTATCTTCATAGTGTCTTCAAGAATGGATAGGCCCAACTCCACCGAGGCCAAGCTACTTGTCTCCATATAGGCCCGCTGAATAATAATTTTTTGGGTATCATGGATTGTTATACTTTATATGACCCTCTTTCTCATTGATGAAGCCCTCCTTTTGGGTCTCTGAAGCTTCATTCTCATGGACTTCATGTTCACCATTAGTTGTAACCACTAAAATTTCACCCTCAAAGGGAAATACTTGATGCACACTACTACCATGTTTTCCCTATAACTCATCTTCATTTTTATCTAGCTCAACTATATCTTCAATGTCATGAATCAGAGGTCTTTCTTCATACAAATGCTCATATGCTTCCAGAGTATTTCAGCTAAGCACAACTCAAACCAAGTACTCTCAAAGGTTGTAATGAATGGAAATCATTTGCAAATGTAATGAATATTTGAAAATTGCATGCATCAAGAGTTGGATAAGAGGAGTTAGAATCCATGATCCAGTTCACAAGTAGCGAAAAAATAAGGTCTAGGATGGATTGCAATTTTGTTTTGTACCATGCATTCCTTTGAATGATGCAAATAGTTACTGCAAGCATCTCGTTTAAAAGATTGAATGTACTCATTCTTAGGTCCATTAAACAGAACTTAACCAACATAAACACAAGTTTCAAATACATATAAATTAATGTAAAAGAAAGGCCTTGGTCATTTATTGGGATGGGAGTGGAAGAGAAATTGGAACTAAGTTTTCAGAGGCTAAACAATGTTAGACAAACAATTCCATCAAGACACGAAGAAATAGTTAGAAATATCATCTCCCTTTAACATGCCAAATTGTTGTAATTATGATATGTAAACATATGATATATCATTCACTCTAGGAGAATCATATATACGAGCCTCGTCTTCAAAAATACTTCCAACCTGTTCACAAAAATTAGTAGGATAAGCTGATGCACCATCTCAGTTGGTTAGTTTGTTGTCATCTTTATTTTCCCCATGTCTACTAGCAAGAGCCTTCATGTCTCTAGATTTCCTAGTATTTTCCACTTTCTCATCTTAAGGTGCATTTTGACGAGCCCATGTTTAAACAAGAAATATATAAAAATTGGCTGCCACAACATTACGTCCTCCATCCACACATTTAACAAGATGCATGGTATATGTTTTAAGGTTAATTAGTTCATAATGAATACATGCAACAACTATATCCTTGTTGAATTTGCATTCCTCATTTGAATGAACAACACAACCTGTCAGTTCCATCAAAACCCATTTATAGGCATCACAAATGGTCACCAATATAGCAATATGGGTTGAAACATGTAATTTTCTTGATGGATTCTCATACAATATCTTAAAAACCTTTTGTGATATTGCTAAAATTGCATCATCTCTACTAATCCATTGCAAACTAACCTCTAAGACAAATCCATGAATTCCATGATCGTTGGCACCCTTTGATATTGCAACCTCCAAGATTTCAGACACAATCTGATACTTGTCCAATGCTTCCCTTGTGTTTAGATAGGGATCCAATCCACAAGTCTCCTTTGACATTCCTTCTCTTCTCTTGCTAGATGTTGACTCTCTTCTTCTTCATACCTTGGTGTATTCTTCTTTACGTCTGATAGAATTTGTAACACTTTGTGTACTTGAATAAAGGGGTGATTGAATTATGATTTATGTTGTTGGAGCCACTGGACCCTCTAATTCTTGGAAATAATACTTGGGGGGGGAGGTGTTGAATCATTATTAACAAATCAATAATCTTTTCATTTCCATTATTAGATTCATATATGCTACTTCAGTTAAGGCAACCCACGTGCACAACTGTGTTTAATGCAACTGGCGTATATCCAGTAAACTTATGATTCAATTAGTTGATCTTTAATGAGTGCATCATAGAATTATCAACCATATAAACAGTAAATAGGTGCAGTAAAACGGAACAGATCATCACACATAAGAAGCACACATGAACACCATGATATAAGGTGGAAACCCAATGTGGGTGAAAACCACATGCTGCAATCATCTACATCTTCCTTTTAGTAAGAAACTTTTTTTTACAATTTTGTACTGGCGCAGACTCATACCAGTATGTAGGCACCCACCGACAAAAGGCTACAACCTTCTCTCGTTCTCCAGCTACTACTGGAAGGGAGCTACAAACCCCTAGCTCTTGTACTAGCTAATGTACTAGTATGTAGGTGCTGACCTACAAAAGGCTACAACCTTATTTTTTCTTCCAATGACCACGTTTCATAAATTTTTAGATTGGATCCATCAATACAAAACAATCACCACTGCAATATAACCATCAACTCTGAATCACCCTACAACTGAATCATTGAAGCCCTGTCATCAAAACACAGTCACCAGGACATAGAGCAGAGCACAAAACTCTGAAAAAACCACTAGAACCAACAACAACCTCAAATATCAAATCTCATAAAGTATATGCTACTTGACTGTGTCGAACTAGCGTGTATACGCTCTTTCACCAAAGGGAACCCGCGTACAGATTTGAAAATAATTACTTATACCTTCGCTGTAATTTTCAACTTCACATATACCCAGAACATAAGATATAAAGGATAAGACATGCTTCAGTATTTAGATCTATTCATGATCATACCATATAATGATAATGCATCTTAGTCTTCATGATCTCGATCCATCAACCGCATAGGTGCACCCTTGGTTCAGATCAAGCAAAGCATCACAAACCCATAACCAGCATACTAGATCTCACACTTCATCAAATATTCATTACTTGAATACTTTCTCCTTGGCCTAATGATATTCTTCTCCTTATATAGGTTTAGGCCTCTCTCAATACCATGGTCCAAAACCATGTAGGACCAATACCTTGGACCCAATACCTAGGGTCAATACCTTGGACCAAATACCAAAATACCATGGACCAAATACCACGGACGAAAACTTAGTTTTCCTACATGTACACACCTTTCCTTCTATGAAAGTGCATGTGTATGTTATACGCGCCTTTGTATATAGTGAACTTGCGTGTATACACTACTTGGTATATAGTGAACTTGCGTATACCTTTCTTTCTTCACTCTGTGAGTCTGAATTGTGATCTATCATCTGAGTGAGTTGCCATCAAGGACAACACTTGAGTCATACCTGTACCACAATGCCAACACTAATTTGATTACCTACAACTTTTCTTCTAAATGTCTGATAAGGGTATCTATAATCATCCTCAATGTAATAGGATCTACATTTCCTTGCTTTATGTCCAAATTTTGTGCATAAAAAACAAAGACCAAGAAATATAGTTTGATACCTCACTGAGAAGGATTTTCTTGATCAAATAACTCTTCTGAAGTTTTTTTGCTTTCTTCTTAATCGTTATCTCTTACTTCACTTCTAATTATATAAATTCTAGGTACAGTAGCTCTTCCAAACTCATCCTGATTTTTTCTCCTGATTCTACTGTGGTTGGGGCTTTGAAGAATATTAGCATGAATTTAAGGCTTTTCCCCCATATTATTTTCTCGTGACTTAAAGCTTGCATCTTCTTTGTATGAAATCTCACCCACATAAACAAGACATGTTTTTTCATATGGCGATCTTTGACCAATAATAATATAATCCAATATTTGAGAAATTTTCAATTTCTTGTTGACCTTATCTGCTTCATTCTTTAATTACACAATTTCTACTTCAAGCTTCCAACAATTTTCTTCTTTTTCCTTCAACTAGATTTTCATCAATTCTTTTGTTCTCTTAACTTCTTATAGTTGAATTTTCAAGTAGATGACTTCTTCAAGAAAATTATCTTCCTATTTCAATTTTTGATCAACTTCTGCTTCGAGCTTCTCATAATCCTCAACCTTTTCCTTTATCTGACTTGACAACATTTCTTCTCTTTTTTCTACTTCCTTTGCTTGACACCTCAAGAGGAAAACTTCCATTTATTTAATGTTATGACTCTTCTCTCCAAGGATTTTCAAACACTCTTTAAGCCTTATGTTTTCTTTTATGAGCATGATTATTTTTTCTTGAGCATCCGCAAATTCTGCATCAAAATCAATGATCCAATCTTCTGCTAGATTTGTCTGACTCTTCTATTTGTAAGAATATCCTTTAAAACATTTTATATGAATGGACATGGAGGACACTTCTTTCGAGTGTTTGGAGTCATTCCTTCTCGACTTTTCGATATGTGTTTATGAGGTCTACCTTCCAATTTCTAGGTTGTGTCTAAAGGTACTTGTTTGATTCCAATTGTTGGAAATACTAAGAGGGGTGAATCAGTATTTCATTAATTTTAACTATTTTATCTTTTAAAACATTTGATGCACATAAATAACGAAACACAAATCTTTACAAAAGAAACACTTATGCAATTTTTCTTTGTAAATATTTTGTAAATTTCCTTGTACAAAGTAAGCACTGACTTAAAATTTTTGTAGGCACCAACTTATAGGATATTTCATTCCCGTAATTGAGCACCAACTTAGCAAATGTAGGCCAACCTACAAGAGATACCAATCCCCGCCATATGACCACCAACACAACAAACTATAGGCACTAACCTATGTCTTCAAGTCGTTCCTTGGATTTATCATTAATAAATTTTGGTCCTCAACAAATTCTTCAATGAGTTTTCATCTAACCATGCAACCCTCAAGTTTGCACCTTTAAGCTTGATTACAACCACTTGACATGTACACCTTAACTTTCTTCTCTTCAACTAGGCTTCTTAACTTGGCTCTTTAGACTTGATCTCCTACATGTCAATTCTATATATTTGATCAAAGAGAGTTCTACCCATCTATTACTTCAACTACCTCAACTCTCATTTTTCACTATTCAATTGTCACTCTTGGGCTTATAATATATTCAAAAATAAGGTTTACACACTTGGAAGCTTCTACTTCACATTGTAAATTATTTATGATACATAGGGATTTTCAACACACTTGGAAAATAACGGGAATTTACAACCTTGAAGGTTTACTTCCTACAACCTATCAACCTTTGCATTATACACTCACCTTATACATCCCATGGGCCTACCACAAAAGTTGTCCACGACAACCCTGTTCTCACTCCACCTCTATCCACAATACGGTCGAACCCTATCATCACCTTAACATCACAACCAATTCATCTAACAAATCCCTTAACAATTCCTTATCCAACCAGGATCGACCTCCAAATATACATGTAATAGTTCTCCAACAATGCTCAACTACCTCAAAAATCAAACCATAACTTTGTCTATAATAGGACAATAAATTCAGCCACAAAGTAGACTTTCACTCATCCTTCAAAACACCAGAAACCAGCCTTGAAACTAGACCTGAACTTGGCCCTCAAACCATACCTAAATTCGACCTTCAAAAGTCTAGGGCTCAACCTTCAAACACCAGAATTTGACCCTCATAACATAATTGAAAATTGGCCTCAATATGACTAAAGTTTAGACTTCAACAAGGCTAAAATTCGACTTTAACAAGGTTTAAACTCAGCCTCTAGAACAACTTTGCAACTCACCTTCTAACAAGGACCAAAACCTTCCCAAAGAGTGCCAAAATCCCTTCTGAAAATGTGCCAAAAAACCTTTTTGCGGAAAACTTATCGAACTTAGCTTAACTTCACTTGGTTCATGAGGTATGAACCTTATAACTACTCCTTTTCTTGCTTAGATATACCTATATATAGTGTATTTGACCTCTAAAAGCAAGGTTGACTTAACCACTAGTTGGACTGACTTATGCATTGATCGGGCTATCTTGGAAAATTGTATAATGAATATTCAAAAAATTAGTTCTCCTCTTGTGGAGTTAGAGGAAGTACCATATACCCTTGGAAAGATCTAGGAACAAGCTTTCTAATCATATATATTATGCCCCTATTTGAGCTAGATAATTGGAGTAAAATTGCATTTAAATATGAGATATCAAAATGGGGTATCAAAAACCCAAAAAAATATTTACATAAGGCTTGAAGTATGTTATTTGACTATGTAACTTTATCTTTCATTAGATAGCCTTTGGCATCAATAACAACCATTCTCAATTATTTATGTATATGCTAACTTCCAAACACTCTACCAACCTCATCGCATTAGATAATATGTCATGTCTTGAGATTGACCATTGATAATTGCCATCATATTAAACAAAAATATTCTTTAATACCATCGTAGGAGTTACCCAATGTCACATTATTCAAACATAACTCATGTCATGTGGGACCCAAAACCATTGTCATACTCATAACATAATACTTCCATAAGTTATCATATGATAGTATGGTGACTTGAATAATTTTACTCCTTATATAATGTTATCAAAATATAATTGGAGGTATGTACCATCATATGTATTTAAACCTCATGTTGAAGGTGAATTACATTACATATTGCTTTGTATTGTCATACAAGTTGTGATATAGCCCTATGAAACTACCATGTAAAGACATTAGCATCACACATATAGGGATATACCACAACTTGTATGACAATACAGAGAAATATGCAATGTAATTCACCTTCAACATGAGTTTTAAATCATATTGCAGGCCTATGCTCATGGTGCATTTCCAATTTATACGGTAATTTCGTAGGGATATACCACAACTTGTATGACAATATAGAGATGTATGTAATGTAATTCACCTTCAACATGAGGTTCAAATCATATTCTAGACCTATTCTCATGGTGCATTTCCAATCTCATTCAACTTTTCATGTGATGACATGATGTAAATCCACTTTGAATTATATGACACTAGGTGTAATAATGCTTGTTTGGACTTTCAAACTTAAACCATATGCATGATAAGAATAGTAAACCACCAAATATGCTCATAGAAGCATTTGCCATATAAAATAATAATGAAATCAATCATTTGCAATACTTTCAATAAAGGATCTCACCTACTTTAGTTTGAGTTTAACATGGAGACACAAGCTTTGCAACAGTTTACAAGCTTTTGTAAAGATGTGGGTAATATGTGGGACAACACGTGGTGAATCCACAAGGTAGTATACTAGAATTCATGATATCTAGTCTTGCGATTATGTGTCATTGGTCTTTTAAATTGTCGATTATTCATTTCTTTCAAATAAGATGTTTAGAAACATCATTGTTCAAGTCAAAACTTTATTGTATGCCAATAGAACACTCATAGAGATGAAGCAAGGGAAACAAGAAATTTGGGAGGGAATATAGACAATCAAGTTTCAAAAAAGCATTACTTTATGAGTTAACATTTACTAGATAAAATAGTATTTTGAAGGCAATAGGAAAACTTGTTCAACTTTATTGTTTGCACTCATCAAAATTAGATTATATTAGTAATAGTTATGTAGGTTATATGTAAAATTGTGAAACTTGACATATCTAGATACTAAAATCTTCTTCAAAAATAAATAAATTAAGCATGCATAAAAAAGTGAGATATATATTATATATCAATATATATAATATATATATATATAATATATATATAATATAATATATACTATATAAAATTATATATAATATATATATATATATAATACATAAGTAGTATATATAAAATAATATAGATATTATAGATATAGTAGATATATATATTATAATATTATAACATGAATTGGTTCGAAAGCCCATGAGTGTCCCACTCACCTAACCTCCAACTAGATGTTATAGTGGTAGTGGTGAGAATCAACCATGTGTCACAAGATTATAAGAACTACCTAGCTTTTCATTTCTCCAGTAAAAAGGAAATATGGATAACAAGAAAAACATAAAATAAATAAACTAAAAGAAAATATGTACATAATTACTCAAAATTATACTTTTAACTTAGTTTTGGTTCAACATAGTGTTCAAATGTGAACTATTCCTGGTTCACATTTGAGAAGATAAGAATGTGCCATAATCTATAGTTAGATAAGAATGAGAAGGTTTCAAATGTGTAGTTAAATAATCTGTCATCTTCATTTTTGAGAAGATAAGAATTATTTCCAAAAACATATGCAACAATATATGGCCCTAACCACAACTTCTAAAACTTTGCATGTTTATTTTTATCCGCATAAGAATAATTTGATAACAATACCTTTTAACCAACTTTGGAGATAGTTTTCTTTGCCTTCTATCAGAGCACTTTTTGATAGTTTGTTGTTTGCACTTTAAATTTTTCAAAGGAAAAATTATTTGCTCTTCTAGAGCTAAGATGCCTTGAACTCTTTGAGTAATGCTAGTTGAATTCAACTCTTCTACTTGTAACACCAATCTCAAAGATGTGAGCTCAAACTCAATCAGTATAATGACTTCTTATCCTTCAAATAATTGAAAAGGAGTTAGACCTATTTGGTCTTTGTAGTGGTATCATTTTTTTTTTGTTGGCCAAAAAAGTTCTATTAGTTCATCAAGATATTACATTTGATAACCAGAAAGACCTTTTCCCTCTTGGCCTCAACCCGACCAGATTTGTTGGCCAGGAGAGCAGAGCAAAATCCAAGGAAAATTTGTTAGGCTTTACATAAGGACCATAGACTAGCCGACCAAAGAGCCCAAAAAACACATAAAATAAAAAAGGAGTTATCCAACATCACAAAATAGGAGGACAATTTAGTGCTTGACCAACACCTTGAGTAGCTAGATGATTAAAATTTTGATGGGCGTGGAACTCCACATGAGCTAGACACACATCAAAATCGTTCAATTAGTCATTTGTTTACCCCTAACCTCGTCGCAGAGAATCCAAACGATCTAGGATGTCCCATTGATTTTGTTGAAGGTCATTGAGGAATGTGATGACTATGTTTTGGTCTTAGCGTCATTGTTCACACATATCCTCTAACATAGTCAAGATTAATCTAATTTTTAAGGACTCCAAGGGGACCAGTTGGACCACATGGTCCAGGGAGTGGGTCTGGTCATGCTCCAATTCATCCCCCAACTCCACTTGCCCGAACCCTACCACTTCATCCATGCTCACCCGGTTATCTTTAGCCCCAAGTGGACCGTGGGCCCCTTCTCCTCGTCAGGTGTGACCCCTCTACTATAACATGTCAAAATTTGCACCAACGCAACCACCCCCCTCTATTTTACTTGACTTGGGTGCTACCGCCCAAATCTCCCATCGAGGGAAGGCACCGTTGTTCCAAGAAAACTGCACACCCACCACTTTAAACAAGTAGATATTCCTCAACTCGACTGGTGCACTAAAGCCATTTCCCAAACTCCAGACACCCAAAGATGAGCCTTTCTTGGTTGGGTACATACACCAAACCTGGATTTCACCCAAAAGCAAGTAAATGAAGCACACCCAACATGCACTGCTACAGAGAGAGCTGCGAAAACACAAATGTATATGAAAAATTCCAGAAAACTAGCCAATTTCCTTCCCAACATGCCCAGGGTCGCCCAATTGTCATGCACTCAAACCAAAAGGTCATTTCAGTTCCCCTCAACTTGGAAAACTAACTACCCGCAAAGATTTCTATGGTCATGGCTCTAAGGTCCTAGAAAAAATGATGTAAACCACAGACGACAACACACTCAACTCCTTGACCTCCATCAACGACTACCCTAGCTGAAATTATTAGACAAAAGAGAATGCATAGGGTGATAACTTATGCATACTCTATAATGTTTGCACCAACCGCAAACCACAGATGATGACACACTCAACTCCGTGACCTCCATCAATGACTACCCTAGTTGAAATTCTCAAATAAAATAGCATGCACAGGGTGATAACCTGTGCATACTCTACAATGTTAGCACCACCCTTGGAGCAGTAAGTTGACAAAGTAAAATGTTTCACTCTATATTTATTATATAATTGAGTCAACTTACTAGACATAAAGGCGAGTTTATTTTCAGGAATGAACTCAATTGGTAAGCCAATTCTAAAAAAATGTTAGATTCCGAGAAAGGATTTGCATGTCCATCCTTAACATGCTTCATTTGAACTATTTTTTCCCACTTAGTAAAGTAGTTATTCATTGTTAAAATACTTACATAGCATGTGAATGAAGGTGGATTAATAGATCCAATGAAATCTAATCCCCACTTTGAAAAAGGAAAGTCCAATATGATTGGTTGTAAAGGCATGAAAAAAATCTCTTATCCTATTTCTTTTTTACATTCATTGCAAGATTGTACATATTTGTATGGGCTTGCGAAAAAATAAGGTCGGTAATAACTAGTCCTTATAATTTTATGAGCATTGAGTTTTACTATGAAATCCCCACCAATGTGAATATCAAAATCTATTGATCCATGAAGTTTTTTCAAGATAATTTGGGTGGTTGTATCTTCAAAATATCATAGTAACATTCCATCAATGGATAAACGGAAAAGTGTGTTGGCACTAGTAGTGTTTGATTGGCATTGATGCCAACTTCATAACATGTGTTTGGTTGGTTGTAGATGTTTGACTATTGTTGCGGGTGGTTTGAATGGTGTTATTTAGTATGATGATGCAGTATTGAGAGTGAAAAGGAAAAACCCTTGGTATTATCATGGTATTGCCGGGGGTATTTTGTGTGAGAGCTTAAATGATTAATTAATTTTTATTTTATTCGATATGATCATCATGGGGTATGGAATGTAATTAATGTGTTATTTTGGTCCAATTTGGTGAGAAAAAATTAGCATAAATATGATATGTCAATGATGGAAATTAGCTTAGTTGTTGTGCACAATTAGGTTGATTTTTATCTATAGCAGTGAGGTTGATTCCATCATTGTAGATGTTATGTCTTTCTTTGCTTTACACTACAGTTGATGGTTGGATTGTGTGACCAAGAGAGGGTTTTTTCTATGGATATATGTTGTTGTTGACTTATTAAGTAAAGATTTTGTTGCAGAGAGAGGTGCTTTGATGATTGGGGTCCAGTCTGAAAATGTATAAAATCATGGCCTTAAGAGATTGAGGAGGTTGGGGCCTTGGGCAAGCAGTGGCTTTCCGGATAGAGGTACTTGCTCCTGGCTAGTTGTGGCCAGCTAAATTGTTATAGGGGTAGTGGCTCCTTGTTGGTGCTGGATAGCTAAAAATTTATAGGGGTGGTGGCTCCTTGTTGGTAGTGGCTATCTTAAAAATGTAGAAGAGATTTGAAGAATTAATAAAAGAATCATAGCAACATAGCAGCAGTAGGGTGTTTTTTTCCCTTCGAGGTTTCCACCAGAAATACTCATGTCCCATGTGTTTGATTATTATGTTTCTTACCATGTTGCTTATGTGTTGAATTTTGTGCGATTTTTACATTTAGATCTGTTTTTTTATGGTGGGCTATTGATTGTTGAATAGATTGGAAAAAATAGGTTAAATTATATAAACCCTATCACTACTAATTCACCCCCCCCACTCTTAGTAGTGATTTGATTCCAACAAAGTGGAGTATTAAAAATTAGGTATTTGGAAGCTTTAGGACGAAGCCTCCTTTGTTCATGATGTTCCAAATTATGAGGACATTATTCATGTTGCAAATAATAAATGATGTTCTGATACTAGGGTTGTCATGTTATAATAATATTTTCATATTCAATTAGAAATAAAGTAGAGAAGGCAAAATCATGATTTTTGAAAGAACATTCTAGTTTAGTATGTTGATAGAGGTGTAAAGCTAAATCATGTCCCTTAATTCTATTGGAAATTGTAATCGTGAAATCATGTTCTTGTATTTTGGCAAATCAAATAAATGTGTTTGAGATAACAAAAACTTCACTGTAGGTAAAGGGACTTTTACCTCAATGTGCTTACCAAGAATGAAATGACAAATTTTTCAATAGCCTTAACAATAATTGTATGATTCTCAATCAAGGTATACTTTAATTCATCAGCATATAAACTTTGGCCCGTGTAAGCTATTGGATGTTCATTATTATGATCATCTTTTTGAAGAAGAATTGTAGATATAGCTTCTTTACTAGCATTACTATAAATAATAGTCTTTGGAAAAACAAGATTTACCAAGGCATCTATTGAACAAATTGTATTTTTTATATCCAAGAATGTCCTTTTAGAAGTATCATTTTAGGAAAACACTTGGTTCTATTTTAACATATTATGGATGAGTTTAACCATTCCAACAAAATTAGGTATGAACACCCTTATGAAATTAATCTTACTGATGGATGATTGAATTTCTTTCTTTGAAGTGGAGAATAGGAGATTTTGAATAAGAAATACCTTTTCCTAGATCAATATTGATTCCAAAATCCGATGCAATATATCCAAGTAGCTTTTTTACAATGACATCAAAAATGGAATTTGTAGGATTCAATGACATACTCAATTTTCTACAAAGGAGAAGAACTCGTCTAAGATTATGTTGTAGCGGATACAACCACCCTCCAAAATTTTGCCTTTGCTTTGCTTTGGAGCCTCCCTCCCCAAAATCTTAGCATCTTGTCTTGCACTTCTCAGGTACTTGCGTTTTCATTTAAGTTTATCTTTCACTTTTCAGCTTGTTTTCGCTTACTTTCTTTGTTGACTAACCATAAGTTGACCCCCTGTGACTTGGTTTGCATCTAGTTCTTGCGTTGTCTTTACAAAATGCATAGTCCTAGATGGAAGCCTGCCTTTCTCTCAGGAATTATGTAGATCATCTCAACAATCTTCCTTGCTCTCAAGAATTGCATAGAGCAACCCAATAGTTTGCATTGCGCAGAGCAGCCCGACAGTCAACCTTGCTCTCCAGAATTGCGCAGAACTTCCCAGCAGTGAGATTATGCTCTAAAATTGTGTATACCTAGTTGACAACTTATCTTCATTTGGGAAACTATGAAGAACATGAGAGGCAACTAGAGCCACTCAGCCCAGGAATTGCGTAGAAGCATTCCCTCAGCCGTTGTCTGATGCATGTGCCAGTAGGTTCCTTGGTTCCTTGCAGAACTCCGTAGTATTTTCGAGAAGTGCATGGAAGTGCACCCGAAAATCAAGGAGCTAAGAGGAAAATCATCCCTAGGAAGTAGGGACCTTTCATCAGTTTCCCAAAGGCGATACATTTCCATCTTCAGAAGTTTCTTCTAAGGGTCGTTGTTGTCCTTTATCTCAAGCATACACATCATGAAGTACATTTGTTCAAATCTATGTATTGGACACCTGTAGAGCTCACTTATGCATTCGATCATCCAGCTCTAGCTTCCCTAGGAGATCATGGAGCCTTCAGAGCACTGTCGTCGTTTTTCGGGGTGAGTTTTTCTTTTATCGCCTTTTGTTGCTTTTTCTGTCACTTTTGCCTGTCTAGCTTGTGAGAATGTTGTTTCACTCATTTTGTTGAATGATTTTTGGCCTTTTAACTTGTTTTAGCTTGTAGAAGTGTTGTTTCAAGTTTTGCATTGCCTTTCTTAAGCATCACATGCATGACCCAGTTTTTGCTCTAAGGGTCGTCATTATGGAAACTCGCTTCAGATGCTTCATGTTCCTTCAGTTTAATCGATTGTTGAACTTGTTTCACACGCATACATATACACTTAACCATATATACACTCATCCTTGCATCATCTTTCAGATCTGTCTGCTTGCACACTTGCCATGGACATATCAAGGCTCCCATACCCAAATCTCACATTCACTTGCATGCACTATGCAATATGGAATCTCAAGGCCTCTACCTTGGCTTCTGGAATGTCATAGAGCCTGTCTTGGGCTGGCTCCAACTGCCTCTTATGCAATTCCTAGAGCTAGTCTCCCAACTTGGTCACTGAGACTGAGCAATGCATAGTCTCTCCCAACCCCTGTCCCATACTGAATTATGCGTCACGTAGTTCCAATCATCAAGCTTCCACACTGACTGCTAGGGCTGCGTAGTTCCAACAATTAATCAGTGACCCCTGTCAGTCAAAATTGTGCGATTCCTCTCATCAGATGTCCTGATTTCTGCTTGATCATGTTGTGAATTTGAATTTGTAAGAGATAATGTTTTATTTCCATGAGTGTCTTTTTTGTCCCATATGTACCACACTTGCGAAGTGTTTCTCTCCAACAGTCATTATACCATAGCACCAAAGAGCGTTGCTTCAAGAGCAACAACTGAAAATAGTATCGGGGAAGTAGTTGAGTAAGCATCGATTTACTTTCCAATATATGCAGATGCTCAACACTAACATGGCAGCAAGACCAACAGTAGTGGCAGAAAGCAACAATCTAGTACAAGAAAAGGGAAAGAGGAATTTGTTGACATAATAGAGGGTGAAAAAAGTTGCAGAGTGAAAGCACATTCAATCTTCATGCAAGCAACTTTGACAACAGAAGAAAAAGGAAGCAGAGGACATAGACATCAGAGCAAAGAGTAGAGCTTGTGGGTAGCAGAACTGAGATCGCAACAACTAGAACAAGAGTTGTAGGAAGAAAAACCAGCAACTGAGAAAGAGAGTGAATAGATGCAGGTCCCCTCACCAAATCTAAGTACGAGAACCAAGTTTGGTCATAGGTCGACAGGTACATGGACTAGTTCGAGAGCAAGGCCACTAGTGATGACTTACAATTGAGCGCTTACAACATGCTGAAGTACATAGATGGTCCAGCCACACTCAGGATAGTTCAACACATACTTCAATATGAAATTGACACAGGTTCCAAGACCACATGCCCGAATGCCATGGAGGCAAGAGTCCGCTTTTAGCAAGACAACATCAAGCAGTTTAGGGATGTCACAACACAACACCCAACTTGGCATCAGTACATGAACAAGAAGCATCAAGTGGGTGTTGTCAGTTTGGTATTTCCCCAAACCTCAGAGTCATAGTGTGTTGTCTTGTTAGGCTATTTCTAGCCTATTTTGTCTCACATGGGTACACGTGGAAAATGTATATTATTGTAAACATGTTGTAAGTGAAATTCCAAGTGTCACTAGTGGAATGTAAACAGTCACTATCGAATGTGAAGAGTCACGAGGGTAGTCCAAGAGTCACAAAGGGGAATGTCAAGGGTCACCCCACCCTTGTTATAAATAGAACCTCATAAATCATAGAACGAGCTTTTGGGAGCCTATATTTTGGATAGGCATTGATTAGAGAAGGCTTGGAGAGTATTGTGATGAGCCTTGGTTTCTCCATAGTGCAGAGTGAGTACATATCTTTGGAGGAGCAGGCAGTGTTGACTGTAATGTTCCACTATTGGGGCTAGTTGTTGTCAATGGTGTATGTATGGATGGAACTTTCACTTTATATATATATATATATATATATAATATATATATATATATATATATTATAAGAAAGAGAGAGAGCCAACATGTTTTCATGCATATGTTGTTATTGTAGTTGGACTATTCTGGTTGCTTTAGAAATGTATGTTATTTAACTTACACATTTGTGTATGAACTATTTTGTATGCAATTGTATGAATCTTGTTGCAGACGTGTTGTTGGTTTAACCCATCACTTTGGATTGTGTACTATTATGCTTTCTATCTTAGGATGTCATTCCGCTTTTGTGTTCCTTTCAGGCTGCGTACTATTACATGCTTCTAAGGGACACACTTCCTCTTTCCCTCCATGTGTTAGAACCCCCATGCATCTCACTTGACTCGCTGCAAGGTCACACACTTGCTTCCAACAAAGGTATCACACTTATCTCTACGCGCTATCGCAGTCAAGGCATTTCTTTACTACCCACTGCTGGGAATCCTACTTGAAACAGTCTGAGGTCTAGTTGGGACTTCTTACCTGGGAGATCCCATAACATGCTAGCGGGTCCAACACCGTCAACCAATTATCAAAATGATTTTTTCAAATTCTAAAATAAATCTTTAAATCATCAAGATGGAATTCAATGATTTTACTAATAAAATCATTGAAATTCATCTACATAACTCGTTAAAACTGGCACCTACATTAATCAGGTCAAAATGCATGCATTCATAAGAAAAGGTGACCCAATGGGTGGTGAAAGTAGTTTTTTATTTGTCAACACTCTTGATATATATTTGGTTATACCCTTAGAAGTTTTGAAGGAAAGAAATCATTTGAGAACCTGCAACTTGTTATACAATTAATTCCATATTAGGAAGTGAGAAGTTATCTTTCACACTTGCATTGATTGAAACATGAAAATCAATACATAATTTAATATGTTTGTTCTTCTACCTTATCAAAATAGGGTTTTCCACCCATTTTGAATATTTAACAAGGAAAATTATGTGAGCATCAAGAAGCTTATTAACTTACTTCCTAATAGTTGCTTCAAGTACAATCTTAGTTGGTATTTGTCTTTGTCTTACTAGCCTTGCTTATTCTTTGATGGGTATTTCTTGTTGGATTAAAATTGGATCAAAACCACACAAATATTCATAGGACCATGCAAATACATTGCAAAATTCACATAACAAGTTAGTGAATTTTTATTTTTCTTGTTTTGAGCATTGGGCTCCAACCTTTAAAACCTTTGGATCCTCAAAAATGTCAATGTTCATAGGAATAGTTTCACCTATATTTTTTTTTCTCTAAATATTTCTTCTAATTATTTACATCACCTAGTGAACATGAGCTTTTCAAAGGAGTTAGTCTTTTGGGAATTTCATTATCTTCCAAAGAAGTTCAGGGGCTTATTACGCAATAAGGAATATATGATTTCATTATAAAAAAATACTTGCAAAAATTCAATTTTGTCAAGAAAGTGAGGACAAAATAAAGATTTGAAAGTATAATTTGGTCTCTCGGGTAGTAGTTTTTTTGTAATAAAGTTGCCTCGGGAGGATTGCTGCACTTTTGGAGTGACCTTGGAAAAATCAAGATTTCTGCTAGCTTGGTTAGCCAAATGACTTGCTTGATTATTCAACCAATAACTAGACACAAATACATTTCCAATGAGCTATCATGAGCTCAATTTGGAGTTGAGGAATACCTTCAAAATTTGATTGCAACAACACTCTGCATTTAGGCAGCCTTATTTTGCACATTTTGACCAGTCTTGGGCGATTTGAATTTTGATAGGGAAAATGACCTGCAAACTGGAAAATTCAAGATGTTCTGGAAGTTATATTTGATAATCTTTCCAACGAGCTATCACACGCCTAATTTGGACACCGGGAAGGCCTCCAAAAGTGTCCTGAAAAATAGCTACGCACTTGTCAGCTGGCGCTACGCATAGAATTGGCGCTATGCACCTGGGTAATTTCTGCAGTGTAAAAATGAACGAGCGCTACACACCTGGTTGAGTGTAATACAAACCTAGAAGTTGGGCTACAAATTATTGCAAACTTCATCAAATTGCCTCAAAACTCCCAGATTTCTCCATTGCAAGTAAATAACATCACTTTTCTTGCAGACAAGAATTGTTGCATAAGTTTTTGGGTTGTGTTGTCTCTCAAAACATCAAACCCTAAGTGTCACTAAAGCATCTCATATATTTTAAAAATACACTCATTACTGCTGTCCCATATCAGTTTTACTCTTTCCCTAAATCCTATCCTCCTATCCATAATTCCCTAGACAACATACCCTATTCCCAAACCCTAACTCGCACATTCTACATTTTCACTACCCCCACTTCATTACAAACTCTATTCACATCACTAAAACCCTACCCACTCTCCCGAACCCTACACTACTTCCCAAACCCTACAAGCCCTACTCACATCATCAAACTCTACCCACTCTCCCTAAAACCCGACTCATCCCTAAACTCTGTTCAACATACATTTTCACACACACTCTACCCATTTCATTCCTTCACCTTATTTCCACACTATTATCCATAAAAAATCCATATACAACCACATTTTACAAAACCAAGGGAAAACAATGGAGATGGACAGTGCGTATGAAATGGAGGAAGAAACCCTTAGTGACAATTCCATGGAAGGCCTTAAGGAGCAAAGAAAGAGCATGATAAACTCAAGATCTTGGTTGAAGCATCATTGGCCCAGTAAAGCACCTAACAAGGATCACTCATGCCAAATTTCAAGAAATTTGGAGCAATTCGTGTCATGTTTGAAAATTTTAATGTAGAAACAGGTTTTTTCAGCAGGTGCGTAGCGCCATCGGTGCTACGCTTTTGATGGGGGCCTCCGTTTGCAAAAAGGTTTACATTTTTGGAATCAGCATGAAATGTTATGCATGCTTAGAAATGGTTGAGAAATTTTGACAAGTATTGGACCTCCGGAAAGGCCAAAAACACCTGAGAAGTGCCCTCTATGCCACTTTTTTTCCACACAGGAAGAAGTCTTAGGAGATTTCATTTTTGGAGGGGAAAATGGACTCCAAATCCAAAAATCCAAGTTGTTCCAGAAAGTAGACTCACCAAGCTTTCCAGCGAGCTATCCTACACTTGATTTGGACTTTGGGAGGCCCTCAAAAAGTGGCTTGGAAAAAGTGCTACACATATGATCAGTGGCGCTGCACATAGGAGAAAAATTTGCCAGTTTTGTCTGTTGGTTCAGAATTTCGCCTAATTTGCCATCAGTTTGACTTTTTATTCTCCCATTGGTAAATTAATGATGTAATATGATGTAAATTGATGTACTATGATGTAAAATATGATGAAAAGTGACTTGAGGAGTTAGATACATCAGTTAGAGTTGGTTTGAGGATGAATGAATCAGTTTCCATAGTTTTAGACGCAAGCTGTTCCACTGCCTATTTTTCAGTTCCTAGTTTAGATCTTGTTGAAACAGCTCCTTGACTCAAGTATTCAACCCCTGATGGCTAGCATAGGTGGTTTTATGCCTATATCTTGTACTTTCTTAGTCATTTGTCAAGGCGGGACTCTTGTGGATGCATTGAGCTACTTTGTAAATCACTTCTGCAGTTTGGCAAGGAAATGAACCAGGGTTTTGCAGCATTTTGTGGGATTCTTATGGTAATGTGAATTAGCATTGTTTTCTCCTCTGTTATTTAGTTTATCTTATGTGTATATGTGCCATCATCGATCTTTTTTCTGCATAACTAAATGAATTAGGATTAAAGGGTGGAATCCATTGGTGTTTCAGTGCTCTGACTTGGGGTTTATTTAGTTTTAAATGTTTTCTACTGTTTGAAGAAGACTCATTAAACTTGCATGCCCTCTCCAAATCCTCACCAGTCTTTAGACTCACCATCACATTCATTTCAAAGTGCTAAAATACTCGCCTACCTCGCCCCACAGAAACCTCTGCAAATCTGAGTTGATTTCCCGGACCTAAAGCTGCCTTCCTCATTTGATCCAGCAACCAACCAAAATCAATCAAATTCCTCTGAGCATATACCTAGCCTAAATTTAGTTTTCATATTAGTCATCTCAAGCCTTATTTGTCGTATTTTATTTGAGATTGACAAGGAGAGAGCCCCCTCCCGACCTGGTAGGGCTAGCTACCAGGTTAAGCATGGTTTGATGTTACCCTAGACCTGCCTTTCTCAGCCTGAGGTAGATTTAGGCTATAACATAGTTCAAACCCCCAGATCCATATACCTGGGGGGGTTCCCAATATGCACATGCCGGTAGGGAACATAACAGTTCCCCCTTCGTTCTCAGGCATGCATGGTCAATCGCTAATTGACATGAGCACTTCCTCTGTCAAACAAGGCCAAATGGTTAGTTTTGTGTCAGGCAGGTACCCTCAAGGGATTCCCAACCAATCCATGGGGGAACCCTACTCACATATTCAAATGAGTCAAAGGGGCACCACTTATCCTGGGGTCAATTCAATACCCCAGTATCAAAATCCTCATGGAAATCCACTCTACAACACCATACCTCAAAGCAACTGCTACACCACGTAACCCATGTATAATATGGGGAACCAAATGATGGGAGCAGCACAAAGCTCCTCAGGTCGTCTGTCGTCAGCATGGTTTGAGTCGGGGGCACCTAACTCTCTACCTTTCTTGGCAACGTTGGATATCCCCAATTTATACAAACTGACAAACGACCCCATCTACCAGAACTTAAAATGGTTGTTGATCCTGCATAAAATACCAATGGACATCCCAAAGTTCAATGGCAAGCAAGGGGAGGATCCGGGCACCCATATCACCAACTACCATCTCTGGTGTGTTTCAAACTCTATGGTGGATGATAGTGTTCAGTTATATCTTTTTCCCCGCACCCTCATGGGCAACGAAGTGAAATGGTATATTGAGTTACCACGCGTGTCAGTAAACACCTTCGACACGTTAGCGATGGAATTCCTAAAGCACTTCCAGCTACCCATCCACTATGAGATTGGAACAGAGCTCCTCACTTCATTTCATCAAGACATTACCACCTACATCTCCGATCATACTCATGAATGGAGACATAGGCGGAGGTTAGTCAAAGCTCCCATCCTAGACTTTCTCTTAACGGACTGGTTCTGCAGGTCCTTACTTCTGCAAATCACTAGAGATGTCGCTCTAGGTGGTGCAGTCACAGAAGACCAATCCATACGTCATGCCCAACACTTAGATCTGATATATTCACAGTCTGGCACTTTTTACGACATAATCCCCAATGCCCCTAGTAACTCCAATGCTTCCATTCCCGCAAATCGACTGCTCTTCCTACTACTGAGATAAACTCTGTGCAGTCTACACAAAATACCAGTGGTATGAAAAAGAATAAGAAAAATATTGCTCCTTCTGAAGAGCAGTCAAGAAAGAAACAAAACACAAAACAAAAGGCCACTGCGCCTACTGATGAGGAAAAGGATAAACCCATGAGATATCCATGCAAACTCTGTGCTAAAGACCACATGACCTGGCAATGTTCGCGGCTTTAGGAATGCACAAATTACCTTGCTAAAAAGGATATGGGTAAGGCTCCTGGTGTCCTTAGGAATCCTTTTCCCACTCAACAACAACAAAATCTTAATGCCAACCAACCACAACCCTCGCAAGGGGGAAACGATGGTTCACACGATCCTTCAACTGGTGAAGTATCTTCGGTTGTTTACACATTTGGAACGCTAGATCTGTAGACATGAGCCAAATCATATGGAGCTCTTGTCGCTCATGCAGTGGAACCTTCCTCAAGTCCAAGCCCACCGCCGCCCAACGATTTGCATATTGACAGGCCGGTTGTGGACCTTGTAATTTTACCCCCAAAAGGGGCACTTCGATGCACAATGCACAATACATCTGCACGTGCCATCCAACACTACAACATTGTAGAAGATTTGGCGCAAGTGCCATCGGCTATGTCGGTGCCCGAAGTATTACAAACATGCCCAACACAACAGAAAGCTTTGCTTTTGGCTATTGGTGGTATCGACCCAGAGGATTCCATGCTTGCTATTTTCAACATGGACAAGTGTAAACCTCCCCTTTCTCACCAGCTTCCATTCTAGGTGCATATAACTACGAAAGGTAAAGGTATACACAGAACTATCATCAACGAAGGTGCTTCGACCTGCGTCATGTCGGCTTCATGTTGGCTCGCCCTGGGTTCTCTAACCTTATCCCCGACGTCAAACTGCCTGAAAGCTTTTGATGGCCACACCTTTATCCCAAAAGGATACCTAGCCAGTTTCCCCATCACTTTGAGTGGGAAAACCGTAACAGTGGACATAGAAGTCGTAGACAGAAAACTCGACTATAATCTCTCGCTGGGTCACAGTTGGACATATGCCATGATGGCCATCATATCTACTATCTTTCGCATAATCCGATTTCTATTGGATGGAAAGGTAGTTACAGTAGATCAGTTGTCTTTCTGCACCCCTGATTATTCACCATTACCAAGTGGCTTCGTACCCCTAGTAGGAGGTGGAACTGACTCTTATGTTAGTTTAGGTACCAGTCTACTGAAGGCTTCTTCCCTCATGGGTTGTTTCCCTCTTCAGCCACCAAAGGCTTCACAAATGGTCAATATTCTTTCATCTATTCCTCATGAACAGACCAATCCATGGATCCTACTGTCTCCTTCAGACATTGACACATACGGAGAACAAATGCCATTGTCACCAGCTAAATTGGCCTACAAAGCCATTCAAATTGCATCTGAATCGCCAGTCACGTTGGTTTCGGCCAACGGTACCACTACCCCTCCCATAACCACTCCTTCTTTCGATCCACTCAATCAAGTCCTACATATGGATGAAGCGATTAGAGAGATCACGAGTTTAGAAGAACAACCTTGGGAGGACATGAACCATCATGTTTCGATATCTGATTCGGACATGATGCCTCTTCAAATCCTGTCACCTGATGCACCAGAAATCATTTCCTCACCCTATACGATCCTCCAAATTGTGGAGGTGGAAGGAAACATGGGCAATATTTCAAAACCATTGCTCATCGATATTTATGTCATGACACGCATCGTGGAAAACATACAGATTGGAGCCAATCGCAATCCTGAGGAAATTGTGAGCTTCACCTGCCCTTTTAAGGACTTCTGCGATGTTTTCCCTTGGTCTTATGAGGAAATGCATGGCATAGACCCTTCTATTTTCAAGCATGAGATCAAGAAGGATCGAGCATTCTTTTATGGTATTTTTCTTACTCATTAATCCGAAAAATCCTTGAGTCTCCTTCTTCAGGCTCATTAAATTACCATGAAGAAGATCAAGCAATATTTTAATGGTATTTTTCTTGCTCGTTAATCCGAAAAACCTAGAACCTCCTTCTTTGGGCTCGTTAAACTCATACAAAGAAGGTTAGAGCACTTTTGGAGATATCTTATTGATCTTTAAAAAATATAAACATCTCTGAGTTTTCATTGTTAGACTCGTTAAACTTATGTAGCGATGGATAGAGCACTTTTGGAGATATTTTATTGCTCTTTAAAAAATATAAACATCTCCAAGTTTTCATCATTGGACTCGTTAAAATTATGCAACGATGGATAGAGCACTTTTAAAAAATATAAACATCTCCAAGTTTTCATCGTTGGACTCATTAAACTTATGCAGCGATGGATAGAGCACTTTTGGAGATATTTTATTGCTCTTTAAAAAATATAAACATCTCCGGGTTTTCATCGTTGGACTCGTTAAACTTATGCAGCGATGGATAGAGCACTTTTTGTGATATTTTATTACTCTTTAAAAAATATAAACATCTCTGAGCCTTCCATCATTGGGCTCGTTAAACGCATACAACGATGGTATGAGCAACTCTTTTTTGATCTTTTTCTAGCTCATTAAACTGAAAAAGACCAATTGAGCATTCTTTTTAGGCACTTTTTTTTCACTCATTAAACTGAAAAAATCCTGATTTTTTTGTCTTCAAGCTCGTTAAACTTTGTAAATATGACCCGAGCATTCTTTTAGGTACTTTTATCGCTCTTTAAACTGAAAAACCCCGAGTTTTTGTTACCGGGCTCTTTAAAAATAGACGGAAGTAGCAAGAGCACTTTCTTATTTGGGACCATTTCTCGCTCTTAAATCGAAAAATCCCCGAGTTTTTATCCCCCTTTGAGCTCGTTAAATCTACAAAGGAGAGATGAGCAGTTCTTTTACCTATTTTTTCTTGCTCACTAAACTAAAAAAGATACTTTGAGTTTCCTTCATTTGACTCGTTAAAAAATTGATGAAGGTATTGAGTTTTTCATCGCGTGACTCATTAAAATTTCACGACGAAAAATGAGTTTAGTTCGTCTCTTCGTACTCGTAACAAAATGAGGTCGACATCTGTTGAACATAGGTTTCTCTTTATCTAGATTCAATAGATTAACAAATGGAAAAATAACTGATCCGGGTATACTATTAACCTTTTGTTGCACTCGGTTAACAACTATGACAAAGGGACCACCATGGAGTTGCACTTTACGATCTTTTCAGACTCTCTAAAAATGAAAAGACCACCGAGTTGTCTAGTCTGGACTCTTTAAATTACACAGACAAGATATAGAGTTGTTCTTTTTACAATACTTTTCAGACTCTTAAAACATGAAAAAATCGACGAGTTTGCCTGTCTGGACTCATTAAACTAATCAGATAGGGCAAAGAGTCACTCTTTTTGCTGTCATTTTCAGACTCTTTAAAAATGAAAAGATCGATGAGTTTACCCGTCTGGACTCATAAAATTAATCAGACGAGGAAAGTGGACAATACAACTGTATTCCGTATTAGAAAGCATGGTTTGGTAGCAGTCGTTCCCTTGAACATGGCACCCCCCAGATAAACCTTCCTTTTGACGACCTCTCAAATATGAACCCTATCACCTTATGAGTTTTAGCCTATATACCCTGATGTAATTTCATATCTATATTCTAACATTTTGTAGTGTTCATGAGTCTAGTGCTGTCTAGTTAAAACCGTTGTTGTGCCTTCTATTGTTCAAGGGTTACCCATTTGTTTCCTCCATCAACCGATCAAGCATATCCTTTCATCATGCCCTCCATTGTTTAGACCCAAAATGCTCAAAATATTCCTCAAAAAACAAAATCATTCTTGTCTGGTTTCATGTCGACTGATGTAGGACACATCATTGCCTACCTTTCGACAGGTTTCTTCCTATTGACTTCAACACTTTATCTAGGAAGATAACCTAGAAACACATTTAGTGCCTTGGTACTTGCGGAAATTAGTGGCAAGTTTCCTTGTGATTGGTTAGGAGTTCTCATTAGTGGCTCCTGATTAAGTGATTCTACTGGTGTTCGACAACAAAGAAATATTTCACACTCGCTAGTTTGTATTGTGCATATTGGAGACCATCACCATTATCTGTGGCCTTCGTCGCATCTGTTAATGATCTCCATTATTGGCTGATAATCATATGATTTCATGCATGTTCAACGTCAATGCATATATTCACATGTATCGATCTATGTTGTTCGGTGAAGCGGAAATCAAGACCTTGGGTAGAGGCTTGCATCATTCAGCCTTGTTTCCTCTCCCACACTGCGGATATTGTTTTTTGGAGACAGTTGTTTTAGGATGATTCTATTATGACACTGGACTCGCATTATGCTTATCGGTGACCAGTATCGTCATATCTCTTTTGAGAAGATTACTCTGACAGAGCTACTGAGCATGGGAATGCCCGACTCAGGACATGATTTTAGCAGTTTTATATATATGTGTTGTATCAGGTTTCCCTTTCCACCTAAATCTTCTCTCTCTCTACATTTTGACAGGAAAATTACAGTTTCAGTAAAGTATTTCAGCCATCGTCTCTGCCTCTGATCTCATACTTTAGGGGGCATCTGTTATACAACAAAATGAACTCCTCATCAACTCAGAGGTGAAAGATAGCATCACTGAAGCAAAGACCACAATTGCAAGCCTTGACTCCACACTAACACTGGTTGCACACTGAAAACCTGCTTTATAAAGCTTGTTACCAAGCATAAGGGTGCGTTAGTGACCCTGCTAACTCAAGTTGTTAGACCAGGGGCAATGTTAGTGAAACTAAGGGAAGTTCAGTGGGTCAAACCAACGAATCTACTCACAAATATCTAGATATTTGTCCCTAAATTTGCTCAATAAAAGCAAGGAAATTCCCAAAAATCAAACTATTTGGGGAAATTCCAATTTGAAAAAGAAGGCAAATGGGAAAGAGCTGGAAAATAGGGCAGGTTCATGGCTTTTTCCCTAATGAACTCTATGAGGACCTTGGCAACCCTAACTTGATTTCTACATAAGCAAAGTGAGGGCCATTGTGACAAGGGTCAGAGCATTTGAAAGGATAGCCTACTAAGCTGTTGTGAACTGTCACATATCTTAAGAAGTGAGCTAAAGGGGAGAGAGAGAGAAGCAGAAGGGGCAAAGGAAGACTGATAAAATAGTGGTTATAATCACTCTTCCATTATTAATACAGAACTGTAGTTTTGTTCCCTACTCCATAATGTCGGTAACATTGTTCATTAAGTTGTTTATTCGATACTTGTCGAGATGAGTAGTTTAGTTGTATGCAAATAGATGTTCATTGTGCATTCATATATTAGTTTTCAAAGATTGTATGCTGTGATTGTGTTCGCCTTTCCTTTGTGCAGGAATTGATTTGGAGACAGCTTTGAGGGAGTCCTTCTTAGCTGCATTGCGATCTCCAAACGAATATAGAAGGAGATTTGAGGTAATCCTCTTTCCATACTTTGTTAATTAATATTTGATGGATGAACATGTGTATAACTTGGTAGCTTCTGTAGATAATATTACAGTTTGTCAAAGGTCCTGGGAAGGCCTTTGAGGGTAGTTTTCATTCTCCACACACCGTGCATTTTACCCCATAGCACCTCCAGAATTTGCACATGAAACTCAAAACCACCTCCTTCACTTCAATGAGAAAAACATCCTTTTAAACCCTGTAAATACATTCTAACCTCCTTAGGCTGATTTTAGGAATGCATGAACTAACTTCAGGGTTTGTTTGGTCTCGGTCTTACCATGTTTTGACACCTAGGGATAAGTTACATGGTTGTTGAATTAGTTTTAAACCAAAATTGCAACGAAAACCCACAAATAAACTTTATACTAAAGAAAAACCGTAAACGGTTTGAGGGGAGGTAGTTAGGATGGGACTACCATTGTCTAACCACTGGGTGCCACCTCCGCAGTCATCCTCTAGCGGTTCTGGCTAACAATGCTCCGGTAGTTTTAGTATGTGAATGCGTTACCTCCAACCATTGCGACTTACCCTGGCGGTTCTGACACGGTGATATAACCTCCGACGTTTCTGGTTGTGATTTGTTCGTATGCTAAGGTTATGGTTAGGTGGATACCCACGCAGTTAACTCTAACCTCTCCGCTGATTATAACTCGACGGTTAATGCCTGGCCCTGTTCAGATGCCTTCTGCCACTCTTGACTTCCCGCGCGGTTAAGGCCCATGGTTTAGGATTGATATTATGTTTTTCATTGTTTTTTAATGTGTAATATTTATAACAAGGGCCGAAAGGGTTTAGAATTAGGGTTTATATTTTAATACATGGTTTGAGATGTAGTAATACATAGTTTGTAATGTAACAAGCTTTTGATAGGGTTTAGGACTTAGGATAATGTGTTTAAAATACATTTGATTTGATTTGTAATGTTTGTTACAATAGGTTTATGGTATTTAATGTATGGTTTGAGGTTTAGGATTAGGTTTGTATTAGGTTTGAATTAGGTTTATTTTAAAAATAACCCCTTTACAACTAAATGTCACAAAACAACATTAGCAACAAACTTCACATGATGACAAACCCGTTGATGACCAAATCCTGCAAAATGTATGGCAACCACATGTCGTCAACCATATTCTGCGAGACAGACGACAATCACATATCGACGACCAAATCCTTGAGGTACTGATGACAACCACATGTCGACAACCATGTTTCAAACCATCTCACCATGAAAACCATATACATTACCGGATAACCTGAACCATAAACATCACTGTCGAAGCTGACGACACCAGACTAAATGTTGATGACGACACTAAACCTGTGTAACTGATCTGATGAGATCCTCCTCGATCAATCCTCTCCACTTGAAAGTTTTTGGACCACAAAAGTTTGACTTAAACAAATAGTCGATGAGGGTAGAGCTCCCTCACTTTCCACCTTGCCCTAATGATGTACCAATACATTCGATCAATCACTTGAAAGTGATGACCCTGATGATGCTGACTGTTAGTTTCAGTCTTTCCAGCCTTCCTCCAGTGATCAAATATTCTCTTACAAAGTGGTTTCAGAGTGTTAAGGTCAAATTTTGTCATTTCAAAAAAGTTTTCAAGCAAAAGTTGGTCACTAGGCATTAGGTCTAGGGTTTGTTTTCACTCCTTCTAAAGTTGCCCAAATGTCAGTCCATGTCATCATTCAGCTGAGTCTATCATCATTCATAGGGTTGTCATTATCATCTCAGTGTCTAATGAGTCATT
>APFE030425169.1:217864-249411 GCA_000404065.3 Pinus taeda
ATCGGGATAAGTTTCACTAAAATGATGTTTCTGAGCAATCAAAGATGATTTTTTCAAAACTGAGAGAGGTTTTTGTCCACAACATGCCAAGGAAAAAAAAAACCTCCTTCAATTTTTGCACAGGTGTCATGGTTTTAAAGAAATGTCAAAAATACCGGCGAGAACGAAGGTGCTCCAAGGACGATTGGCCAAAGCACAAAAACGAAGGAAAACGCCTGATCCACTCCAAATTTTGGTCAAAGCCTCTTTGACTGAGCATGGTACTTGATTGGGGACTCCCAGCCCAAATTTCAAGAAATTTGGAGAAAATTTTGTCATTTGTGAATTTTTTATGCCAATTACAGGTTTTGGCTTCTCAACGGGTCTCACCCCCGGCGAGACCCTTTGTCATCGTAGCTCCATTTTGCAAAAAATCAGAATTTTTGGATTTGGCATGAAACTTTACACTTGCTCATCCATTAGTAAGAAATTTCATCAAGTTCTGGGCCTCCAAAAGGTCAAAATACATGCAAAATTTGACTTTCTGCCCCTTTTTTGAGTTGCAGAAACCAGTCTTGGGAGAATTAATTTTTGACAGGTCAAATAAACTCCAAATTGAAAAATTCCAATTGGGTTAGAAATTATACTTGCATACCTTTCCAACGAGCTATCCTGCATCCAATTCTGATACCGGGAAGGCCTCCAAACAGAGATGCAAAGGTGTGCGACCCGTTGAGGAAAATTTGCCATATTTGACCAGTTCAGCCCAGAAAACGCAGTTTGGCTCCAGTTTGACTTTTTGGGGTGAAAGATGATTATCTTTGATGTAATTATGGCAACTCTAAGACACTTTTACTCTTGTTTAACACTTCTAAAAGATTCATTCATGTAAAGGGTAAAAATTGAATGCATGAACCGATTTCCAAGTTTATAGAGGCAAGTTGTTTTGACTGCCTATTTTGTAGTGCTTAGTTTAGAAGTTGTTCAAACTGCTCCTAGAAGGATGAGATTGACCCCTAGAGGTAAGGGAAGAGGTTGGCTTGCCTATATTATGTATTTTCTTAGTCATTTTCATGGGTTGGAAGGTTGGACTCTTGAGGGAGAAACTATCATTGTATTTATTTCACTGTATCTCTGCAATTTTTGGCTAAGGAAGACCAGGGTTTTGCAGTCCTTTTTGGGATTCTTGTGGTTACATGTATTGATGGTGTGTTTATCTATGTACCTGTAAGTGTGTTATGTGAATCATTCCTTTCTTTTCCTTCTGCACATTAAGCAAACGAAGTGTTAAAGTAAGAATTCATGACTGGCATGCTTTGCTTTTAAGTTTGTTTAATTTCAATGTTTTCTACTATTTAAGGAGAATTCAAAGTTATTGTTTGCTCTCCTTAACTCCTCACTTGTCATTCCTAATCATCCACCTCAAGCAAAGGCATCAATACTGTCTCCTATCTTGCCCCAAAGAACCCCCTGCAGAAACTGTGTCAAATCCCCGCACCCAAAATTGCCACTTCCTCAATTTGCCACCAAAAACCCAAAAATTTCAAAATCAATCCTTCTAATTAGTTTACTAGCCTAATATCAATGTTACCTTATTAGTCATCTCATCCATTGAAGATTTTACGAGATAGACTAGAGAGAGCCTTCTGCTGCCCCGTAGGGCTAGCTACGAGGCTAAAAGGTTTGATGTTGCCTTGAGGTTTTCCTTTTTCAGCCTAAGGTGAAATTTCAAGCGCTAACACTGACCATGGCACATTTTGAATCGGTGACCTGTTCCATCCATCTGCGGTATGAACAACTTGCGATGATGGTTAAACAACCTATTATGAACATGGAAATTGACTTCTTTCCACGAAATACCATGAGTTAGTGATTCATAATCATCTTTGAAAACAATCTCTACTAGATATTGTTCAATACTATTGACATGTATTAACAATCTATATTGTGGAATGATAGAGACAATCAAAGATATTCTTCACATCAAACCAACTACTTGATTTGTTATACTTTCCTGCTTCTTGATTACTAAGTGAACTTGCTGCATTAGACCCATCAAACTGTAACATGAAAACTGTTGCAACTTAGTTTGATTTTGAAAGTATTGAAATGGCTATTGATTTGTTTGAATCACTTTTTCTTCATTCATTAAATGATGTTTCCATCAATTAGCACTTTCCCCTGTTGCATAATTTTCCCTTAGATGTATTGGAAACTTTGACACTGCTTTAGAAAAGGCTTTGAGATGAAAAAAAATGGGCTTTCTCTCCACTTGAAAAGAGGCTTCCAAACTATTTGAAACATGAAATGGTGACACAATACAAGAGAAATGTAACAATGGCTTTCCCCAATACTAACTTGCATCCTTGTAATTGATAACTTCCAAACTTGGACTGAATTGATTCATTCTGACATTAGGAAGAGGAGCTTTAGGCATCAACTGTAATTCATGTTGTATTCCCTTCTTATGAGTAAGATGTTTGGTTTATTTAAATAGAACTGGAAAAGTTTCTACCTCTTTGATCAAACTATATTTAAGCTTAGACTCATAACCCGAACAAACATCATGTTATTTCTTATGTTGTTCCTTTACACACATGATTACAAATATTTTATTTGAACTTATTAATCGCTTCATCTGATTCACAACAACTAAATTCAACTGATTTTTGTTTTGATGTGCTTTGACAATAAATTCAACCCCATATTTCTTAAGGTGATATTTATTCTCTCTTCTATGAAATACTGCATTACACTCATAAAGATAAGGACTTCCTAAGACAACTCCACATATGTCTACTAGAACCACATCTAATCAACTTCATCAATGTAATTAGCTTTAATGGAAAATCTTAATCGACACTGCTTTGTGACTTTTATCTGAGTTGATTTATTTAGCCATCCTAATGGGTAAGTTCTTCGATGATTTCGTGTCTCCAAACCCAAGTTTTTAACTAAATATTCAGATATTAAATTTTCCTGTGATCCACTGTCAAACATTGTATCTATCTTTGTGTGCTTAGAAGTTATACTTATGTTAAATAATTAAACTCTTTTATCCTCATTTGAAGGATTTATGTTTGATGAAGATGCAATAGTATTCGAACTTGAACCGGTGTCAGAATTTTTACCTGTCGTAACCATGGCAATTATCCTCCTTTCATCACCTGAATCTGAACCTAGATCTTGCTGGACTACTGCAATTGCCTTCTTTTCATCCTTCTCCTTAAGGAAATTTTTGGGCTTAAGTTCTAGATGAAGTTTCCAACACTTAGATTCATCATGACCAATTCTCTGGCAATGAGACCAAGTAGGTCTTTCCTTCTGAGCTATCGCTGATTTATTTCTCTTCGAATTGTTCTTCCCCTTACTGTCATTGGAATCTTTGATTTCCAACTCTTTGGATGATTGCAATGAAAACTTGAATGGTCTGCCCCCTGATTTAATATGTATGGCTTCAACACACACTTCATAAAAATCATCAGGATTAAACATCAATAATGTATGCTGCAAATATGAATGTAAATTGGTGTTGTATTTTAATAAAGCTTCACGTATATTCAATGAAATACCAAGCGCCAATGATTTCTTTCTGAACTCTTGAGTAAAATCCTGAACACGCTACCCTTTACGTTGCCTCAGATGTTGCCAATCAATAACAACTTGTTGCATGTATCCTAAAGGATATAATTGTTTCCTAAGATATTTTAAAAACTTACACCATGAAGAAATGACTTTTCCTTTTCGCTTTACATCTATTTGAGTTTTACTTTCCCACTAGATTAAAGCTTTTCCCCCCATTCTAAGTGTAGCTAACTGAATTTTCGTTTTATCATTGGAAATGTTCTAAATACAACAATACACTTCTAGTTGCTTAATCTAGTTATCTAGCTTGTTAGTATTCATTTCACTGTCATAAATAGGTAATTCAAATTTTACATCAAGTTTCAAAAGAGATGTTTTCTACGTTTCTTTTCTGTTTCAGACTTTTCACTAGAAGAAGAAGAAGAAGAAGAAGAAGATGATGATGATGATGATGGAGATGATGGAGGTGAAGGTGGTTTATCAACATTGCCTTTAATTTTTTCCTTCTTTGATGTCTTTGAAGAAGAAGCTGCATTTCTCGCCTTCTTGTCTTCGTAGAGTTCTCCCAACATCTGCTACATATTCAAGAATGCTTGCTGAAACTGTTCATCACTCATCTTAGTTTATGGATTTTCACCTGCATCAGATCCTGTCATGGTTGACTTAAGAATGACTCTTCGCTTTCCAATCTCTGGATCAATCTGCTCAAGGATTCCTTCTCCACATTGCGAATTTGACCTAGCTAACATTCAATGGAAAATTATACAAATGTAACCTGCTTTGATATGAAATTATATGATCTAAAATTATCATATGTTAAAATTGAAGTAGAATTGATTATGCGATTAATGAATAGAATGTTAATTGAAAGTGTTGAAACCGTGAGAATTGATTGAGAAGAAAGACTTTACGATAGCTGATAAAACATAAGTAAGATGCAAAATAGAAGTGAAAACAAAAAATATATAGCGATACCAGACAACAATATTGATTACTGAGTTCGTCCCTGATGGACTACGTCTCCGGGTCCACTTTCAAGATGGGCGACCGCTTAATTAGGATTGAAACTAAAGAGGTGGATTACACATCCATTTGACCAATCTGAATGTGAACACAGGCACTTCTGGTCACTGTCTTAATAAATATCTCTGAACCAGCTTTCCAACGTTTGTCTCAGTTTCCAATTCTGAATCCTGATTCCCCTGTTACACTGAAAACGAAACAACCTATATCCCTCGAGAACCTGCACATGAAACTCAAAACCACCCTCCTTCACTTCAATGAGAAAAACATCCTTTTAAACCCTGAAAATACATTCTAACCTCCTCAGGTTGATTTTAGGAGTGCATGAGTTGACTTCAGGGTTTGTTTGGTCTCGATCTTACCATGTTTTTGACACCTAGGGATAAGCTACATGGTGGTTGAATTAGTGTTGCACCAAAATTGCAACGAAAACCCACAAATAAACTTTATATTAAAGAAAAACCGTAAATGGTTTGTTGACCAGGCAGAGGGGAGGCAGTCAGCATGTGACTGTCGTGGTCTAACCGCAAGCTGCCACCTCTGCAGTCATCCTCCAACGGTTCCAGCTAACAATGATCTGGTAGCTTTAGCATGTAAACACGTTACCTCCGACCATTGTGGCTTACCCTGGTAGTTCCAACGTGGTGGAATAACCTCCGACAGTTTTAGTTGTGATTTTTTCATTTGATCAGGTTACAGTTAGGTGGATACCCGCATGGCTAACTATAACCTCTCCATTGATTGTACCCCGATGGTTAACCTCTAGCCCTGTTCACATACCTTCGGCCATAGTTGACTCCCCGTGCGGTTAATGTCGTGGTTTAGGGCTGATATTATGTTTTGCAATGTTTTTTAATGTGTAATGTTTATAACAAGGGCTGAGAGGGTTTAAAATTAGGGTTTATGTTTTAATACATGGTTTGAAATGTAGTAATACATAGTTTGTAAAGTAACAAGGTTTTGATAGGGTTTAGGACTTAGGATGATGTATTTAAAATACATTTGATTTGATTTGTAATGTTGTTACAATAGGTTTATGGTATTTAATGTATGGTTTGAGGTTTAGGATTAGGTTTTAATTATGTTTATTTTAAAAATAACCCATTTACAACTAAATGTCACAAAACGACATTAGCAACAAACGTCACATGATGACAAACCCGTCGATGACCAAATCTTGCAAAATGGATGACAACCACATGTCGTCAACCATATTCTGGAAGACGGACGACAATCACATATCAACGACCAAATATTGGTGGAACTGATGACAACCACATGTCAACAACCAGGTTTCAAACCATCTCACCATGAAAACCATATACATTACTAGATAACCTGAACCATAAACATACAAGAACTAGAAATCTGTGTTTTTGGGGCTGCTGAAGGGCCCCTTCCTCAAGTCATGGTCTTAGAGGTAGCAAGTGAGGCCAAGACACCTGATACCAACCTTGTGGTGATACGTTTTCTCCTTGCTAACCTGCTACTTGAAAGAAGGCACAAATGGAAGCAAACTATCACACAACCAATCTAATCTATATTGCTAGAATGGAAATGCATCTACTAAGCAAAGGAACAATTAAGCTATGAATCTATACTAGCATACATGTACAATAAATAGGAGCCTTGGCTGATAGGGTTAGGCCCTAACCCAAGAGCTTCAGCCCTCTGAGTTAACTCAGTGCTGGCTCAAAACAAAACTCATTTTTATTACCAAAATAATGGATTACATAAAAAAACTGTCACAAGTCTTGTAGCTCGAAAATAGAGTATAGTTTTAAAATAAAAAATATGAATCCTATGGAGGTCCTAAGCCTCTCTACTTATACATATGAAGTCTCTAATGACTTCCTTAAAATTAGGGAGGCTCGACTCCCAAACTCAAGGTAAACTGGTGCTTTGTCTTTCACTTGCTCGGTTGCCTTCTAGTCCTCATGATTTGGCTATTTGCACTATGAGCTGATGGAGGGATATTCGAATGGAGGGGTAGTAAATGAGGCGGATTTACCTCCTATAATCCCTCTCTCTTGTCCCATTCGAGGTTTTACCTTGGTCTTTGCAAAAATTCATTTCTTTTATCCTTTAATCCCGCATTAAATGCACATTAGACCACAAAGAAAAATATCCAACTCTAACTCATCTCATGAACAAAATATAATCAAAAGTATGCAAAAAGTTATGAGAATAGTTGGTTTGAGTAAGCTAGGAGGTGAATTAAGGCCCATATAATTACTCACTGATGAGGTTCATCAAAGAGGAGAAGGTGGCTAAGTTCTTAAGGGAGAATGTATTTTACAAATTTGGGTACCCTAGAGCTGGTCATTGATCAAGGCAGCCAGTTTACCTCCAACATGATTGAAGACTTGTTAAGCCAGCATAAGATCAAGCATAGAACCTCCACTCCCTATCACCCACAAGCTAATGGACAAGTGGAGGTGACCAACGAAGCACTGGAGGGCATCCTGACCAAAGTGGTTAACAACAACAGGAAACATTGGGCATATGTACTAGTTGAGGCCACCTGGGCCTATAATACCACCTGGAAGACCACCACTGGATTCACACCTTATGAGCTGGTGTATGGGAAAAAGGCCCTTCTGTCCATTGAATTTGAATATAATACATTGAGGATGGAAGCCCAACTAGATCTAGATCTCAACAGTGCACAAAAAGAGATATTTCTCCAGTTAAATGGTTTAGATGAGTTCATAATGCAAACCCTCGTACACACAGAGGTAACTCAAATTCAGAGGAATATCTGGCATGCTAAGAACATAAAGGATAGGCAATTTCAAGAATGTGATTTGGCTTTGTTATATGATTCTAGATATAAAAACTTTAAGGGAAATTTAAGGACAAGATGGTTAGGGCCTTATGTTATAGAAATATGTCATGAGAATGGTTCAGTGCAGATCAGAACCATAGATGTAGAGGCCATTCCTTTACTTGTTAATGGGCACATATTGAAAATTTACAAAAGGCCATTGTCAAAGCAAGATCTCATTGATGGTATCAATAAAACAATGATGGTGGTGGAGAAAGTCTTAGCTCTTGCCTTATCAAGTCACTAAATACAAGAAAAAATAAGGAGACAGGTGAAAACCTCCATGAGGCGCTTGAGTCCCACTATTGGGTTGAAAACCTCTTGAGGCAGCCCAATGGTGTAAAAAAGAGAGAGAGAGAGAGAGAAACAAAAATATCTCTGGGTGAAAACCTCTCTTGAGGCACCCAGGGAAAGCAGCTAGGATGAAAATGTCTTGGAGGCAGACTAGTTGGTTTAAAAAAAAAAAGAGTAGAAAAAAAGAGGAAAGAAAAATCATGAAAAATTATTTGCAAGTCAGCAGGAGGATGATCAAAGGAGAATCAAAAGGGACCTATTCCACTCAAATTTTTATTTCTCCATCCATTATCCTTCATCATGCCACCATTCCTATCATTTTTTCACTCATTTGCCTCAGTTTGCAAGCGTACTGTGTTTTCTACGGGATTCCTTGTAAACCTGCAGGATCCCTTGAAAACCTACAGGATGATCCTGTAGGAATTACAGTGCCTTGGGAATCCTAAAGGAAGTAACCCTTGGGCAAGGAAATGACCTGTCCATGTAAAAAAAAAGTCCCTACTTCACCACTTCATTACCGTACCTCTCTCCACCTTGATCACCCTGCATTCATCATTAAAAAATCACTTTTCAAAAAAATACAGTCTTCAAGAAAAACCACAGAGAAAAAATGAGACAAAGAGCAAAGGGGAACAACACCTGAAGGTTATTGCTCATTAGTCACACACCCGTAGACCTCCTCTCTGTCCATGTTCATCATCTTCAAGTCCCAATAGTAGAAATGATTAAAATTTTGAGCAAGAAGCAACTACGCGACATCCTGTAGGAAATCCTGTAGTAGCCATTCCCACAGAATAAAAATCATAAGTTGCAGCAAGTTTCTAGCATGGAGATCCAAGGGTAGAAGAAGCTCTAGAGTAGAAGCAACACCATCATATTTAACACCAGGTACCTGCATATCAAGGAAATCATCGAAGGACAATAAAAAATGAAGAAAGAAGGAGAGGTCACATGCAACCAACATACAACAAAAACCTCATTTCTTCAACAAACTGTAGCAAGGTATTGTTACCACAGGGAAGTATACCGCCTCACTCTCTCATTTGCATAATGTAATAAAAAGATGTAAAGATTGTGGACGAGTTGGTTTATAAGTGAAAGATGGCTAGTTGACTTGGCCACCTTCTTTCAGTCAATGAGGACCAAATAGTTAGTCCTCACACACGTGGCAACAGTCAAGTCAAAGAAAAAGAGAATGAGTTCAGCAATAGTTGAGACTACAGATGCCCAAAGTGGGAGTTGATAATGAGGTGAGGGGAATGATGATGTGGTAGTGGGGACCAATGGTCCAAAAATAGAAATTCGTACCTCACCTGTGAGCAAACCACCTCACTCAACTCGACCATAAGAGGAAATAAACATTGATCCCCATGCACTCATGCATTCATCTTCTCGAGGCTCACTCTAGCAAGGTCGCTCTCGTACCCAAGCAACCTATAGGCGAGGAAAACTTCATTTTTTCCTGCACAAGACTTCCTATAGGATCCTACAGGATCACATAGGAATCCTACAGGATACAATTAGGCAGTTTACAGGATTGGCAGAGAGAAATTTTAGAGGAGGAAACACAGGGGTTGACTACATCAAGTACTATGAGGAGGTAGGCTCTACATTTCCTCTCATTTTTCCATGTAAAAAGAACACAAAATCTCCTATTTTGATTAAAATTGATAGTTGTATAAGGGAATTGTATCCACAAAAATTTCAGTCCCATTTCCTCCTTCATTAAAATTTTGTATCATACATCTCTACTCCTCAAATTCACCAGACAAAATGACAGGGGGGTTTAATAGAAGGCAGCCCATTAACACTATAAGGATTCACTAACACCCTCTTGTGCTAGAAATATTCACAAGGCATAATTGGATGGGGTACTTTGAGAAATTGAGGGGGTATGATGATGAAGTGGCCTGAGATTTTTCTCTCTCCCTAATTCCACTGACGAGAAACCATGCCACTGTTGTGGTGAGAGGTGTCTCCATAGAGGTCACCCCTAAAATCATAAGCATAATTACCACACTTCCCTTACGAGTGCCTTGGAGAAAGGAAGACAAGGAAAATAACCAAACTGCAAAGAATAAATTCTTTTTAGAGGGAGAGGAGCCCATTAAAGACAAAAATGGAGTGAGGAGAGCAAGCCTACCATACCCTTGGAATGCGCTAAGCTACCACTTTATAAAATATATATCATGTGAAGCTAGCTATAATGTGGTATATGGATATCACTTTAGGATTCTTGAAGAATTAAGGTTTGGAGCATAAACACCTCCTGACCATAGGCTCAACATACCATACTTCCTTTTGCAATCACTAATTGATACAAGCATGAAGGTGCAGGAAGGAAACTACCAATAACTAGCCCACCATGGGTTAATTAGAATCATCATAGAAGATTCCCTCCAAAACCTTAGAATTCATATCACTTGGAAATTTTTTGGGACATGCTGAAAAACGAGGATATCAAGGCCCTCACATATGATAGAAGCCCTACTGTTAGTGAAAAGGATGAAGAAGAGACTGAAACAGATGAAGAAGAAGCAGAGAGGGATGAAGAGGAAATAGATGAGGAGGAAGAGGAAGAGAAAGAGAAGGGAAGTGATGAAAAAACAGAGGAAGATGTCAAGGAGGAAACTGATAAACAAGATGAGGATCTAGAGGGAGAAGAAGAGGAGAAGGACAAAGGTGAAAAGGGCAATGGAAAAGAGGAGGAAGAGGACAAGGAGGAGTCACCCAGGGTGTCTCTAGAACCCACTGAGAAAGAGGCAGCAACTACCCTCACTGCCCTTAGCACTCCTATCAAACAAAAAGGAAAAGATAGAGGCAAACCCCCTTATACTTCATAACAAGAAAAAGTACAAGGATAAGGCAGGGAAAACCTCAAGCTCCAACCGAGGTTCCCATTGGTATTGAGGACTCACCTAAACAACAAGACAAGATGGCTCCTCTTACAAAAACTCAAGGAGAAGGAACCTCACCACAAACCTCCCCTAAGCATCCTATCACTTATGAGAGAAGGCCTATGACTATATCTACCTTATGCAAAGGAAAATACATCCTACAAGATACACAATGGGACTTACATGAAGTAGAGGCAGTCCTACAGGAAACTCTGCTAAACCTACAGGAAACTAAAAAATTGGATAAGGCAGGAAGTATGCAACAAGAAACAAAGAGAGAGGACCTAGAGCTAAGGGGCCCTAGTCCTCAACCCAACCTTGACTCCTACTATGGATTTATTGAGGGGTCAAGGTCATTCCACAAAAAATTGCCATCCCATTATTTTTTGAGCTTGAGAAAGAAAGATCCATAACACATAGATGGATACAGATTGTCAAGTCCAAGGGAGTGGAGGAAATTGGTCACATGGAGGAAAAGCTCAAAGAGATGGGTAGAGAACTAAGTAGCTTGAGGGAAGGAGAGGCCATAATGAAGGCTCAGTTGGAGGTAGAAAATTCATGGTTGAAAGGACAGCTCCAAGAAAGAGAGAATTAGTTGGCATCCATGGCTAGTCTATCTTTGGAAGCAATCGAGTGTAGGATGCTAGCTAATTCCTATGAATTATACCTTAAGGAACAGTGGTTGCAGTTCCAAATCAAGACCCTAGCACAGAGAGGCACTATGCCATTCTAGGATTATAGACAATTCATTGATCTATGTGATCAAATTACATTGGAGGATAGGGCTAAGATGTCTGAGTTATACTTGCATAACATGGCCTTGATATATTTGAATGTATGGGACCCTAATGCTAAGATATGGGATTTATAGTTGATGGCTTTGGCATCATTGATGAACCATGAGGAAGTAAGGGCTGCATAAATGAAGAAGATATTAGCAAGGGAACAAACAAAGCCTCTCATGATAAGAGCTGAGTAGTCCAATCCAATGGCTGTCATCAGCACACATAATTTAATTGCAAATGATCCTCAACTTGCACCCAGGTATCTTGTTGCCCAAGAGCAAGAAATTACACATTTTTAGGATATATTCAAACTATTAGGGGATGACAGCATGCAAGCTTTCCAAAGGAGATGGAATACTTTTCCATACAGTTTGAAAATCATAGAGTACCATTCTCCTCAAAGGATGAGAGAAGCACTGAATAAGACACCCATGAAAAAACAAGCCATCCAAAGGCTCAATCTCAATTGGATTGGCTTGAGACTCAGTCCACCACTAATCTTGGGGATGTTAGAAGGAAAGAAGAGGAAGAAAGAAAGTAGTTGGAGGAGATAGAGAAGAAGGCATGATTCTATGCACAATAAGAAGAACTCGCAACAGAAGCATGGGATGTGAGGGGGTGATGACGAGCCTCATCATTGGGTAACTATATGGACCTTAATTCACCTCCTAGCTTAGTCAAATCAACTCCTCTCACAATTTATAACATGTTTTGATTATATTTTGTTTAATGAGATGAGTAAGATGGAGATATTATGCCTAGTGGACCAATGTGCATGAAATGCAGGTTTGTGAGAGAAAATCAAGGAATTTTGGCAAGATTAAAGGCTAAAACTAAAATGGGACATGGAATAGAGATTGTAGGAGGTAAATCCTCATTTACTCCTCCCCCATTCAAATATTCCTCCATCAATCACACTAGCTCAGAGTACAAGCAACCAAGTCATGAAGATCAAAATGCAGCTGAGCAATTTATAAGCAAAGAGTTAGTGATGAGCCCCGAATTGGGTAACTTATTGGGCTCATTTCGCCTGATTGATCTTGTTCAATCGTCCATTTTTCATAGATTATGCATGTTTTTTAGTAAGTTTATGTTATTTGAACAAATAAGGGTGGTCACTATACCAAGGAGGCTAATACGTGGTTATTTCAAGTTTTTGGACCAATTTTGAGGCAGAACCAAGCAATTATGGGCCAGGGAATAGCCAAGCTTGAGGTGGGGATTGGTAGGGAGGTTGTCTCTGGCATTAAATGGCCCTTCCTCGAAATCTCTACCCTCAACTCCGAGCTCAATAGGCCACCAAAACGAATCCTACAGGCAGCCAAGCAGATTTGGGAAGAGTGACCGTTTACTAGCAGTTGGAACAGCCAAGTCCCTTGAATTAAGGAGGGCTGCTAGGTCCCTCGTAGTTTATAAGTAAGAAGGCCTCAGCCTTCGTAGTTTACTTTGGAAACTGTTTTGTATTTGCACTATAGTGCTGTCTTTTACTCAGCTTGTTTTCTCGTAGCTACTGCTGCATAAATTTCATGTGATGATTATTTTTGAATAATGAGAAGCAGTTTTACTTGGCATCAGATCTGAGTCCTTTATAGGAGCCTGCAGCTCTTGGGGTTGGCCCCAACCCGAGTGCTAAGGCCTCCTTTATGTATTGTTATTTGTTCTTTATGTCTTTGCAAAATCATTTCTGTTAAGTAGATTAATTCTTGCTAATTAATTAGGTCACTGTTGATGATTAGAAAGACTTTTGATGTTCAGATTAAGTTGATAGGTTATTGACAAGGAAAAGCTCCAGAAAAAGGCTACCAAGCACCTCTGATTTCACCTCTCCCTCATTGGGATCAGGAGCTGAGATCAAGGTGACTTTGCTGCCAACAAAAACACTGACTTTGCTTTGCCATGCAATCATTAGTGTTTGATTTTCATTTACAGAAGTTGGTTACATGTTAAGATTCTTGAATGCTTCGTTTCATAGTTGGTATACATGGTTTCATCGCAATTAGAACTTCTGTTCATCCTCTTTACTGTTAGCTAGGTCAGAGTAGGTCAACGTAACTAGGTCTCAGATTTTACAAGTTTTCGTTGGTTCAATTGGAAAAAAAACTTGCAGAGCACCTGTACCTCTTATCTACCTACACATACTCCATCGCATCCATTTGCTCCATCCCCTAACTCGGATTCTTGCCCCATGTTTTCTGTTTGCCCACAGAACCCTAATTTTTGTGCAGGATTGCTTCAGTCCTCCTTGAAGAAATCCAACCATCTGCACCTTTCCTCAACTCCATCCACCACAACCTGGACCTCCTCACACCCTTATCCAACCTTCATACCCCCTCCTTCACCTTTCTTCACCCGTCAACCCTCCAAAATCCACTTTCTGAACATCCTGTAGAAAAATTACAGACATCCTGTAGAAATCCCTGCAGACTTCCTGTAGAAGCTCACGAATGAGGTTTCTTGATAGCCAAACTCTGTGAAACTCTTTGGAAGGGTGTTAGGGACCCCTTAGGCCCTCTCCTAACCTTCCCAACCTCCTTCAAGTGTTTCCTCTCGCCAATCCATCTCTGCACAGTCAAAACCAGTTAAAAGCACATGCATGATAATTCTGACAACTTATGCAAAAATACAAAAAGATGGTTCTTTCAGATTTGACTATAAGAGTAGCTTAGATACATGCATTTCATCATCTTAGAAGTCAATGGAATCTCTTCCAGTAGCTTGCATCCTCTTTCTTGCATTAGTAGGGCTAGCTGGTAAAATTAGGGTTTTCTAGGGTTTACGTTTCTTTCATCTTTCCAGTTTCTTTCTACAAGTAGATCAACCTTCTTTGAGTTAGCTTTCATCCATCAATTAAAAAGCTTCTTCTAAGAGCTCATAGAAGTTGGCTTGAGCCCTAGCAGACTTGTGCCAGCTGACCAAGTGACAGCTACGGCAAGAGCTAGTACTTGTGCATACAACACTGTCGCTTCCAAGTTTGTTACGAACAACCGAGTTGATAAAAGTAAAGAAGGGAGTCCCAGGAGTTGCAACATTATTGTTGCAATACTGGAACCCACCATTATTTTTTGGCGTCGTTGCTAGGGAAGCATCAGAGTATTTGTGATTGCTGCTTTTCTTCTATTTCCTACTACAACCTTCTGCTAAGTAGTTTATTTCATTTCCATTCTGCAATTTGATTTCCGCAAAAGTAGACTAGACATTTCCTGCTTTCCTAGACTAGCATTTCAATTCTGCAAGCGTAAAGTAGCATTTCAATTCCGCAATTTCATTTCAGCAAAATATATTAGTCCTTTCCTGCTTTCATTTCAATTCCGCAAGATAGATTTTAGTTAGTTGCAATTCCATCTATTTCAGTTTTGCAGGTACAAGCAAAAAAAAAGCAAAAGCAACCAAGAAAAAAACCTTTCATTCCATGCCTCGTAGGAACATAGATAATACCAAAAAATTCCTACCCAAAACCCCCACCACATCACTGAGTCACCCTTCTCTCTTCTTTGGTGGCAGTGATCGAGAAGAACCTATAGGTGAACCTCTCGAGATATACGAAGATCCTATAATAGAAGAAGAGCAAGAAAACATTCCCTTTGAGACCATGTGTTATGAAACCAGCTCAAGAAAAGATAGAAAAGATAGATCAATGCCTTAGAATTCAGCCTCTTCGAGGGGGAAACCTCCTTTACATTACATAAATGAACAATTCTTGGATGATTCAAATGAAAAGACCTCCTCTCTATATATAGGAGCCTAAGGGGTCATAACATAATTAGAGCCTACATAAAAATAATAGTGTAAGGGCACAATAATAACAATAGTGGGCTTCTATGGGGCACAATAGTAACAATATGGGCACTACATGGGTACATCATTATAATAAGTGGGTTGTACTAATAACAATAAGGGGTTACACTAGTAGTATAGGGGCCTAACATGCCCCTCTCCTTCAAAAAGTGTTGTCCTCAACGCTTGAGTAGTTCTTGATGCTTCTGTATAAAATTCTTGTCCTCCATGTGGAATCTTTAGCGGGTAAGTTCTTCCACTTAATGAGATACTCTGAAATTGATCGATTTTGTAGCTGTCGGGTTCTTCTTTCTGTGACTGCTCTAGGTTCCAATATGATTTTTCCTCCCTCTTCAATTTCTGGCAATATTGTTTGAATTGGGATCTTTTGCAACTTTTGAATAAGTGGCCATACTTCTTTGTCCTTCTTCCATTCAGCCCTTGCTTCATTTATCCAATCTGGTTGGATAATAGAAATAGCACAAACAATGCTTCCACATCCTCATCCTTGAAGAGTCTTCCCATTCGGTAAGGTCGCCATTTTTTTAAGTGCATGTAGTATTGCCAACATTTCCTTCTCATAAATAGCTTGCTTGAGATGTAGCAGTAAAAATACCCAATCACCTACATCAAAACATTTTTCACTATGATGTTGATCTATCTGTTGTTTCGTTTGATTTTGCACCGAAGTGGCGTTATCCTTTAAAAGTTGGAGAACTTGTTGTTGATGCTCGATGTGATCTTACACTGCTTGAACCATTTTCTTCTTGATATGTCCTTCTATCTCTAGAGTTTTGGGAGTGGTAATCTCTTCCAATCCTTTACAAGATATGGTCGGATTCATTTCTTGATGCTCGATGTGATCTTTCACTTCTTGAACATTTTTCTTCTTGATATGTCCTTCTATCTTGATGATAGTTTGAGGAGTGGTAATTTCGACCAATGAATTACAAGATATGGTTGGATTCATTTCTTCTTTCTCGATGTGATCTTTCACTTCTTGCATCTTTTTCTTCTTGATATGTCCTTCTATCTTGAGAGTTTGAGGAGTGGTAATTCTTGCCAATGCTTTACAAGATATGGTCTGATTCATTTCTTCTTTCTCTGCGGTGGGGTACTGGCGTATATCCTCTTCTTTTGATGTTTCTTGATCCTTTTCTTCCTCATCGTCATAATCTATGTAAAATAATCTATTCTCAACACACTTATGACCTTTAGTGCATTTGCTATCACAATTGTAACAAAGCCCTTTCTTTCTTTTTTCTTCCAATTGTTGTGGTGTAACCCTTGTAGGTTGTGGAAGGCTAGGAGAAACAACACTTCCATATTTATAGTTGTGAGGGGAAGACTTCCTTGTTGCCATAATTTTACTTTCCAATATGTAACAAAGCCCTTTTACTATTTCCAATTGTTGTGGTGTTGCTCTAAAGAAGGTGTTGCTCTTTGTATCCTCATAATGTGCTATCATTTCCTTTGTGAAAATTGACCACGTAACAAGTTTTTTACGAGAACAAAGCCCTTTATATCGTAAAAATTGATCCGGTTCTAAATATGAAGATGCAATACATACCTTTTGTAACAGTGGTACACCATGTAAATCAAAATATTGCTCCATATGACGTATCCAATTTACCGGATCCTTGCCATCAAACTTCCTCATCTTGCTTTTTCTTGATTTTAGGAGCTCGAAATTGAAATGACTGTAACTCTATACTTTCAGATCTTTAAGTTTTTAAGCTATGACTTGCAGTATTCCTCTACGTCCTCTTTCCAATGCCACCAGTCTGACCCCAATTGGATTCTCCAATGAAGAGTTATGCCGAATCTCCCACAGTCACCTGATTATAGAATAATTCAGTAGAGCGAACTTGTAAGACGTGCCAAGTGTCCTTGTTTTGACCTTTGGCTCTGAAAAATAGACACAAGAAACTATAGCCTGTCCTATTTCTATACCTTCTAACGAAATTTCAATCTGATGCTTAGAGAGAAAGTTATGACAATTTTCCCCAGGTCACCTGTTTGGAACGTAATTTAGGAGTCTGCAAAAAAACTAACTTCGTCAGATCATATCTCCGCAAATATAGTGCGAAAAGATCTGAAATTCAGACCCAAGATGCAACGCGATGTCTTCTCAAATGGTTTTTTTTTTCAACTTCTGAAACATCACAGAAAAAAGTTATAGCGAAAATTCCACGATGACCTGTTTGGAGTAGCGAAACCCTAGAATCCAAAGCTCTGATACCAAATGTTATGAAACCAGCTCAAGAAAAGATAGAAAAAATATATCAATGCCTTATAATTCAGCCTCTTCGAGGGGGAAACCTCCTTTACATTACATAAATGAAAAATTCTTGGATGATTCAAATGAAAATACCTCCTCTCTATATATAGGAGCCTAAGGGGTCATAACATAATTAGAGCCTACATAACAATAATAATGTAAGGGCACAATAATAACAATAGTGGGCTTCTATGGGGCACAATAGTAACAATATGGGCACTACATGGGTACATCAATATTATAAGTGGGTTGTACTAATAACAATAAGGGGTTACACTAGTAGTATAGGGGCCTAACACCATGGCTGAAAATAGACACGGTAGAGACAATGATGAGAGAATAGAAGCTGCTTTTCCCATCCGAGAGACCAAAAAGGACATGAAGATGAAAAACATAAGTCCCTCAGCCTTACCTCATTTCCATGGATTGACCACTGAAGACCCTGATACCTTTCTGTTTGAGTTTGCTGTCCTTTGTCGAACTTATGACTATGCGGAAGATGAGCAAAAGTTGAATCTCTTTCCCTCTACCCTCAAGGATGCAGCACTACACTGGTTCATGGGGTTACCTGGAAACAATATCACAACTTGGGCTCAGATGCAGCAAGCCTTTAACAACAAATACCGGTATTACTTTAGGTCAAAAGAAACAAAGGGAGAAATCTTTTGGATGACCATGGGAAATGATGAGTCTTTAGAAGACTACGAGGAAAGGTTCCAACTCAGCTATAAACGGGCCAGGTGCACACTTGACCCTGAATCTCTGAAGCTGGTTCTGCTCTGAGGAGTCCTTGAAGACCTTCTAGATACCCTTCATATGCTATCTGGAGGAGACATCTACCAACTACCTTATGAGGACATAAAGACTGTGTTTAGAAACCACTCTAGGGCAGCTCGGAAAAGAGGTAGGGGGAATCCACTTTTAGCTAGTACTACCTTCTCCAAGCATGAGTTTGCTAATCAGATGGAAGACCTCAAAAGTGAGATGAGACAGACCATTGCCATGCAACTTGATACTTTCCTAATCCAACAAAAGAAAGAGGAAGCTGAGAGGGCTTTGGCCATTTTTTGTCCTAGATGTATGAGGAAGCACCCTAAGAACGAGTGTCCATTGCACTTAGTCGAGGTATGTTTCATTTGTGAGGAAAACCACCCCACAAACCAATGCCCAACCTTGCGAAGACTTAAAGCCATGTATCGAGGGACTGAGGAAACCACTGAACCTCTCTACTTCCTCAACCAAAGGAGGCCGCATGAGCCCAAACCTTACCAACAAGGGATGCAAGGGACATCCCAAGCTTATTATGGCCCCAACCAAGCTACTCACATACCTTCTTAGGGCCCCCCTGCTCATCCTTCTTGGTCTTATCCATCTCAATACCATACCCAACCTGCTGCTCATTCATTTCACTCTCTTGTTCAGCCACAACCTCAGTGGAATGCACCTCAACCGGGGTGGAGGCCCCAATACAAATCTCCTCCTGCCATTCTGCCTCCACCACCGGCTCAGCCACAACCATTACCTCCTGCTCCTCCAAGGCAACCCTAGATGCCTACTCAACCGAACCCGAACCCCAACAACCGATAGGCTCATCAGGTATACACTGTGGAGAAAACATGCCCTACCTATGCTGTGGAGATCCAGGAGATCAACCTGCGATCTGGGAAGACCCTTCCAGATCACCAACCTCCTCCCCCAGAGGACGAGGAAGAGAAACAGGAAAGTGAACCCAAAGCCATTCCACCCTTTCCTGAGTGACTAACAATAACCACGCAGCCAAACCCAGAGGAGAATGAACTTCTGGGAGAACTTAAACAATTGTGTGTGAAAATACCACTTCTCCAGGCCATAAAAGATGTACTAATTTACAACAAATTGATTAAGGAGAAGTGTTTCAGGCACCCAGGCAGGTGAAAGAGAGATGCCTCGACTATCAATGTCGTAGGACAACTGTCCGATCTAATGTTGGGGCAAGTAATCCGTCCAAATTATTTGGATCCTGAGAGTCCTGTAGTTGATGTCCACATCAATGGCCTCATAATCCCCCATACCTTGATTGATTTAGGGGATGCCATTAATGTGATGACCAGGGACACCATGCTTAAACTCAATCTTCAGAGTTCCTTAAGGAAGACCTTGACAGTCCTGCAATTAGCAGATCGCTCCACCGTGACTCCCGAAGGGATTGTGGAAGATGTCTTGGTCTCTGTTGACTCTTGGGAGTACCCTACGGACTTGTTGGTCCTTCAGCCAAAGGAAAAGTTCACTGGGTACCCCCTCATTTTGGGAAGGCCTTGGTTAGCCACTGCGGATGCTTACATCAGTTGCCGAGCTGGACGCATGACCATAAAAAATGGGCCTATGTCCAAGCAACTAGTCCTATACCCTCATGCCCAACCTCTGCTAGAACATGACTTACCACTCTGGTTGGAAGAAGGAGAGGAGGATGAGGTTTACTCTGCACCATTGTGCACAGTAGAAACGACTAGGGGAGGCCCTCAAACCGAGGATGATCTGATTGAGACTTTGATTCAAAATCCACCTCCCAGTGCACTGTCCTTAGAGGATTTGGTGGAAGATACCCAGGCCAACACCTCAGTGGATCTCTGTGTGACCGATCCAACCTCTCCCAGAGTTAAGAATGTGGAGTTTGGTCCCGAAAGAACTTTAAAGATCAGCTCCTCCTTATGTCCCTCACAGGAAAAGGAGCTGTGTAGCTTACTGAACAATCATTTAGACGCTTTCGCTTGGAGCTATAAGGAGATGAAAGGAGTCCATCCTTCGGTCTGTACCCATCACATTTATATTAAAGAAGATTGTAAACTAGTCAGACAGCCTCAGAGGAAAATGAATCCAGCCCTTAAAGACATTTCCAAAGAAGAATTGCAAAAATTGTTGGATGCAGGATTCATCTACCCCATCTCCAATAGTGAGTGGGTCTCCCCTTTAGTGCTTGTGCCCAAGAAGAACGGGAAATGGAGAATCTGTGTAGATTACCGAGAACTTAACAAAGCCACCAAGAAAGACCATTTCCCTTTGCCTTTCATAGATCAAGTGTTGGACGGACTGGCAGGGAAGAAGTTCTTCTCTTTCCTAGATGGGTTCAGCAGGTATAACCAGATCCAAATAAGCCCGAAGGACCAAGATAAAACCACCTTCACTTGTCCATGGGGTACCTTTGCCTACCGAGTCCTTCACTTTGGGCTATGCAACGCTCCTGCCACTTTCCAGAGAGCAGTATTAAGCATATTTTCTGAGTTGGTCCATGATTCGGTAGAAATCTATATGGATGACTTTACTCCTTATGGGTCAAACTTCCAAGAGGCGTTGAATAATCTGGGAAGAGTTCTAACCAAATGCATCAAGATGAACCTATCCCTCAGTCCTGAAAAATGTCAATTCCCGATGACTGAAGGGACCGTGCTAGGTCATACCATTTCTCGACAAGGATTACAGGTGGATCCTAACAAAATTGCTATCATCCAAAAGGTTCCACCTCCTCAAAAGGTAAGAGATGTTCGCAGTTTCCTAGGTTTAGCAGGATATTATCGAAGATTCATTAAAGATTTCAGTAAGCTAGCCTCGCCATTGTTTTGCCTCTTAGGGAAAGATGTTGAGTTCAAATGGACTAACGACTGTCAGGGGCTCTAGATGAGTTGAAAGATAAGATGGTGTCAGCCCCGATCTTGAGAGGTCCAAACTGGGCCCTACCTTTCCACATCCACATTGACGCCTCGAACAAAGCCATAGGGGCAGCCTTAGGACAAATTGAGGAGAAACTACCATATTCCATATACTTCGTCAGCAAAAACCTGTCCAAGGCAGAAATGAACTAAACTGTAACCGAGAAAGAGTTCCTAGCCATAGTCCATTCCCTAAACAAGTTCAGACACTACATCATTGGTTATCAAACATTTGTACGCACTGATCATGCTGTGATTAGATATTTAATGAATAAGCCTAATGTCAATGCTTGTATCATTAGATGGTTACTTTTGTTGCAGCAATTTGATTTAACTATTGTCGACAAGCCAGGTAAGGAAAATGTGGTTGCTGACTTCTTGTCTAGATTGGATTTGCCTGTAGGTGAAGAAGGGACAGTGGATGACCATATTCCATATGAACACTTGTTTGCTATCTCAGTACTCTCTCCATAGTTTGCTAATATAGCAAATTACTTGGTCTCAACACAGTTCCCTCCGCATCTATCCTCAAAGGAGAGGAGCAGAATTGTGAGGAAGAGTGCCCCGTTCACTTGGATCGGGGGCAACCTGTTTAAACTTGGCCCAGATCAGATCCTCAGGCATTGTGTTAGGGAGGAGGAAGTCTTTGAAATCCTCCTAACCTGTCATGACGGACCTTGTGGAGGCCACTTCGCAGCAAAAAGGACTGCCTTCAAAATTCTACAGGCAGGCTACTATTGGCCTACTCTTAATCAAGATGTCAGAAGATACATTAGCCAGTGTGACCGATGTTAGAGGATGGGACAAATGACTCCAAGGGATGAAATGCCTCTCCAACCTCAAGTGACCTTCGAGCCATTTGAGAAGTGGGGCATGGATTTTGTGGGTCCTATCAACCCTCCTTCAAAGCAAAGGTCTTACATCATTGTGTGCACCGACTATCTGACAAAGGGTGGGCAGAAACAAAGGCAATCAAAGCAGCAACAGAAGAAAAGGTGGCTGAGTTTTTAAGGGAAAATATCTTCTACAACTTTGGCTACCCAAGAGAGTTAGTCACCGATCAAGGAAGCCAGTTCACCTCCAACCTGATTGAAGATTTGCTCGCTCATCACAAGATCAAGCACAGGACTTCCACCCCATATCATCCTCAAGCAAATGGGTAGGTGGAAGTCACTAATAGAGCATTGGAAGAGATTTTGACTAAGGTGGTGAGCAGCAGCAGAAAGGATTGGTCAGATCGCCTGGTTGAGGCCACCTAGGCCTACAACACCACTTGGAAGACTACAACTAGTTTCACACCTTATGAGCTGGTCTACGGGAAGAAAGCTTTGCTGTCAATAGAGTTCGAGTGCAACACATTGAGGGTGGCATCTCAGCTGGACCTAGATCTCAGCGATGCTCAACGTGAAAGATTATTGCAGCTGAATGGATTAGATGAACACAGAATGCAGGGCCCTCCTCCACTCAGAAGTAGTTCAACTCCAGAGGAAGGTATGGCATGACTAGCACCTTAATGAAAAAAAATTATATCCAGGAGATTGGGCGCTGCTGTATGACTCAAGATACAAGGATTTCAAAGGAATGCTGAGGACAAGATGGTTAGGACCATACACAATGGAGAAATGCAATGACAATGGTTCAGTGCTTATCAGGACCATTGATGAATAAGCCATCCCTATGCTTGTCAATGGGCACTGATTGAAAATCTACAAGAAACCCCTTTCGAGGCAGGAGTTCATTGAAATTGTGGAAAAGTTAGTGCTAGTAGTAGAGCAGGGTTCTGCCTCTGTTTCGGCCACACCTTGATCATAAAAAAAAAGGAGGAATAAAAAATATCCCTGGGTGAAAACCTCTCTGAGGCGCCCAGGGCAGATAGTGGGGGTGAAAACCTCATGGAGGCACCCCTGCTGTCTCTCAGGAAATAAAGAAATGGGATAAATAAATTAAAAAAAAAAGAGAGAAAAAGAAAAAGATCCCTGGGTGAAAACCTCTCTTAGGTGCCCAGGGTAGATAGTAAGGGTGAAAACCTCATTGAGGCACCCTTGCTGTCTCTCAAAGAAAAAAAAAGGGAAAACGAAACAAGTCTAATCTCTAGAATTATTGCAGGTTGCAGGGAATACAGTGCAGATAAAGCAGGTCGTGCAAAATGAGGACAGGGGTCCATAACAAGCTACCAGACATCCTCACAGACACTCCCTCCATGGACACTCACTTTTTCCAGTATTTAAACACATTCGGGCCGAGATTCAACCTCCTACAGGAAGTTCTGGGCTTTCTACAGGAAGTTTTGGGGCTTTCTACAAGAAGTTCTGCATTTCTACAGGAAACATCCTGTAGAGCCTTCGGGTAGGCCAAAATCGATTCTGGCAAGAGATTTAAAGCTTTAAGTCTGTTGATGAGGCCTGCAGTCACCCCTCTCTTCCATCCATCACCGGTTTCATCTCTTTCCACCGCCATGGCAACAATCTGGTTATGTATTCCTGCACTGTCATGCAAAGAGCCCTATTTTCCTCAGATTGAATATTTTCCAAGCGACAAATCAAGTACACAAAGGCTCGCATATTCAGCTCACCTGTCATAGCTCCATTAGGACCCTTCATCCGTGAATACAACCTCGCTCATCTTAGCATGCATCCCGGGAGGAGAAGCAGCTACAGGATGTCCTACTGGAATCCTGTAGCAGTTGATCTGCCTGGAGCACATACTATGGAGTCAATAGCCACTGAAATCGATGCAGGAGAGATGCAACAAGCTCCGCTTGGACGTGAACACCTCCTCTACATTTGAGAAAAGGAAGAGCCGTGCATGCAGCGTGCACAACCAGAGGATTGGGTCCCGAAGCCTTGCATACAACATCAGCTAATAAAAGAAGGAGTTCCAGCGCTTGTGCACGAAGAAGCAATGAGAAAAACCATCGTTCCACGTCCCGAAGTCTGCAGAACCCGTCCACGGCCACACAAGTAAGTGTCTAACCTTATTTGTCAAATTGCGTAAACTATACTTGGAAAACTGCATGTTTATGAAATGGTGCGGATTGAACTAATTCGGTGGCTGGTCAACTGGCCACCCACAGTCAGTCGAATAGCCTCGTGGGATCTGAACGAGCTTGGTTATGCTCAAATCTGCCAAAAGGATGAAGCGCTGACACGTGGGAAGTGTCCAGTCGAGGAGAATCAGCGGATTGGCAGTGATGGCAGTGGTTAATGGCAGAGACAGGAAATGGCGGTCAGAGACACGCCGAAGAATGATGGCTGTGACGTTGGCTAACAGATTGGCCTAGACACCTCACCTCCTCGCCATAAATCACGCCGTAATTCAAATTTCTCAGCCAAAGGACTCACGGTCATTTACACTTGCAACCGATTTTCAGCAAAGTACACGTCCTCCTCCTCTACAGTTCGTTAGCCCGAGCTTCTCGGCCCGTTTCAAACTCCTCCAGCGTCCCAAGCTAGTTCAGAAGCACCGTGACGCCCTCCAGAAGCTGGCAAAGTTCTCTACAGGAAGGAGCTCTACAGGAAATGCGACACAGCCTCCCGAAGCAAAGAAACTTGGATTTTCTGCGTTGAAATTGGAGTTTCGAAGAGAGGTAGGCTCGAAAACACCATTCCCGTGCATGATATTTCGAAAGGTGGTGAATTAAACAGTCTGGAGTAGGGGAATTCGAAGCAAGTCTACCTGTGGGTCAAGAATAGTAGTCTGCCTGTGTGATATATGAAATGCTTTTCAGTTGGTTCGACGTCACATTCTCATCCATGGTTCCTGTTAACAAATTCCTCCTATAGAAACGATAAACCACCGTAAGGGCTCACCTGTGCATAAAGAACGTGACTTTTATGCGGTTGGGGATGATAAATTAAGCTCGACATTCTATCTCTGGGAGCCTAATTCCCTTTTGACAGTCGAATTATGGGCAATAATAGCATTATAACCAGCGAATTGGTGCAAAGTAGAATATAAAAACCTGAGGGCACACCCAAGGCAACCACAAAAAACTTAAAAGAGAAGAAACCCCTAGCCAAGCAGGCCAAAACGGTGAAAACTATTTCTACAGGAAGCCCGAAAACCATTTCTACAGGAAGCCAAAAAACAATTAGCACAAGACTTTCTACAGGAAGTCTGGAAGAGGGGCAGTAGAGGGAAAAATCGCCTGAGACTTTAGCCAAGGAGGCAGCAGCCATGCTGGCCACCCTAAGCACATCTCCAAAGCAGAAAGGGAAGTGGAAGAGGGAACCTTCCATGTATTTTAAGGCAAGGAGGAGCATGAGGATAAAGACTGGCAGACCCCAGCCACCGTCAAAAGAACCAATCACAATTGTGGACACACAAGCTACACCAAAGGAAAGGTCTCCCTCCAAGGCATCCATCACTTATGAACGGGGAAGCCCGAAGACATCCACCTGGAGAGAAAGAATGAAAGTATTGGACACAAAGGCCTCTCTACAGGATGTTGAGACTATTCTATAGGAAACACTAGCTCGGCTAAAAGAGACCGAAGAAATGGAAGGGGAGGCAACTAAATCACCACAGGAGGAAGAAAATGTGGAGAAAATTGTGGAACCAAGCCCCCAGCCCAGCCTGGGCTCCTATTATAACTTCTTAGAGGCTGGAAAGATCATTCCTCAAAAATTCACAGTGCCACTTTTCATTGCCCTAGAAGAAGAGAGAGTGAGGACCCACACTTGGATGAAAATCGCCAAGTCTAAGGGCGTGGTAGATATAGGACCCCTGGAGGAACAGCTCGAAGAGGCGAGAAGAGAATTGGCTATGGTAAAACATGTGGGAAGCTATCAACAGGCCATACTACAAGAAGAAAATGAGTTGCTTAGGCAACAACTACAGTTATAGGGACAGAGGAAGGAAGACATGCCTCACACCTTGGGAGAACAACGACCACAGGGGGAGCCCACAAAAACCAAAGGAATCCCTGATGAACAGCAGAAGAGAGATGGGTTACAGGATGAAATTGAGACATTGAATAGACAGCTACAGGAAAAAGAATGGCAAGCAGGCCTGGAGATACAGTCTTTGAAACATCAGGTACAAGAAAAGGAGGCCCAACTAGCCTGCATGGCCAACTGGGCAATGGAAGCTCTGCAGTGTAGGCAACCCACGAAATCCTACGCCCTATACCTCAAGGATCAGTGGTTACAGTTTCAAATCAATACCTTGGCCCAAAGAGGCATCACCCCATTCCAAAATTATCATAAATTTGTAGCTCTATGTGGTAGTAGTTCATCAGAGGATAGGGCCAAATTATCAGAGTTCTACTTGCACAAATTTTCCCTTTCGAACATGAATGCATGGGATCCCAACACTGTGATAGGAGATGTCCAACTTATGGCCATGGCCTCTTGGATGAGTCATGAGGAGAAAAGAGCAGCAGAGGTCCGCAGCATCGTAGGCAGAGAACTCAGTGAGCCACTAATGATTAGAGCAGAGCCAGATGACCCCTCAGTAGTGATGAGCACCCACCAGCATTTGGCCAACAACCCTCAGGATTTACCAGGGTACATTGAGCAACGGGCTCAAGCTATCGCCCACTTTGAGGACATGGAGGGACTGTTTGGAGAAGACTGCCTGCATGCCTGCACAAGGCGGTGGAGCACACTGCCTCACAGCTTGAAGATAAGAGAATACCACTCTCCCACCAGGTTGAGGGAGGCCTTGGCAAGGGTACCTCCCTACAAACAATTGATGCAGAATCTACAGGCCAATTGGATTGGCCTGAAATTCAGTCCTCCTTTGCTTTTGGGATTGCTATAAGGAGTTAAGGAAGAGGAAGAAGAAATACAATGGGAGGAAGTGGAAATGAAAGCAGGATTCCACGACTGGGAAGAGGATATCACTGTTGAGGCCTGGGACGTGAGGGAGGCAGTCGAAGCCGTAAAGGATGATGAGCTGAACTAGTTGCTCTGAGGATGAGCAACCCATTTAGCAGGGGGGTGATGATGAGCCCTGAATTGGGTAACTTATTGGGCTCATTTTGCCTAATTGATCTTGTTCAATCCTCCATTTTTCATAGATTATGCATGTTTTTTAGTAAGTTTATGTTATTTGAACAAATAAGGGTGGTCATTATACCACAGAGGCTAATACGTGGTTATTTCAGGTTTTTGGACCAATTTTGAGGCAGAACCAAACAATTATGGGCCAGGGAACAACCAAGGTTGAGGTGAGGATTCATAGGGAGGTTGTCTCTGGCATGAAATGGCCCTTCCTCGAAATCTCCACCCTCAACTCCGAGCTCAATAGGCCACCAAAACGAATCCTACAGGCGGCCGAGTAGATTTGGGAAAAGTGACTGTTTACTAGCAGTTGGAACATCCGAGTACCTTGAATTAAGGAGGGCTGCTAGGTCCCTCGTAGTGTATAAGTAAGAAGGCCTCAACCTTCGTAGTTTACTTTGGGAACTGTTTTGTATTTGCACTATAGTGCTGTCTTTTTCTCAGCTTCTTTTCTCGTAGCTACTGCTGCAGAACTTTCATGTGATGATTATTTTTGAATAATGAGAAGCAGTTTTACTTGGCATCAGATCCGAGTCCTTTATACGAGCCTACAGCTCTTGGGGTTGGGCCCAACCCAAGTGCTAAGGCCTCCTTTATGTATTGTTATTTGTTATTTATGTCTTTGCAAAATCATTTCTGTTAAGTAGATTAATTCTTGCTGATTAATTAGGTCACCGTTGATGATTAGAAAGACTTTTGATGTTCAGATTAAGTTGATAGGTTATTGACAGGGAAAAGCTCTAGAAAAAGGCCACCAAGCACCTCTGATTTCACCTCTCCCTCAGTGGGATCAGGAGCTGAGATCAAGGTGACTTTGCTGCTAACAAAAACACCGACTTTGCTTTGCCATGCAATCATTAGTGTTTGATTTTCATTTACATAAGTTGGTTACATGTTAAGATTCTTGAATGCTTCATTGCATAGTTGGTATACATGGTTTCATCGCAATTAGAACTTCTGTTCATCCTCTTTACTGTTAGCTAGGTCAGAGTAGGAATGTAACTAGGTCTCAGAATTTACAAGTTTTCGTTGGTTCAATTGGAAAAACAACTTGCAGAGCACCTGTACCTCTTCTCTACCTACACATACTCCATCACATCCATTTGCTCCATCCCCTAACTCGGATTCTCGCCCCACGTTTTCTGTTTGCCCACAGAGCCCTAATTTTTGTGCAACATTGCTTCAGTCCTCCTTGAACAAATCCAACCATCTGCACCTTTCCTCAACTCCATCCACCACAACCTGGACCTCCTCACACCCTTATCCAACCTTCATACCCCCTCCTTCACCTTTCTTCACCCGTCAACCCTCCAAAATCCACTTTCTGAACATCCTGTAGAAATCCATGCAGACTTCCTGTAGAAGCTCACGAATGAGGTTTCTTGATAGCCAAACTCTGTGAAACTCTTTGGAAGGGCGTTAGGGACCCCTTAGGCCCTCTCCTAACCTTCCCAACCTCCTCCAAGCATTTCCTCTCACCAATCCATCTCTGCACAGTCAAAACCAGTTAAAAGCACATGCATGATAATTCTGACAACTTATGCAAAAATACAAAAAGATGGTTCTTTCAGATTTGACTATAAGAGTAGCTTAGATACATGCATTTCATCATCTTAGAAGTCAATGGCATCTCTTCTAGTAGCTTGCATCCTCTTCCTTGCATTAGTAGGGCTAGCTGGTAAAATTAGGGTTTGCTAGGGTTTACGTTTCTTTCAGCTTTCCAGTTTCTTTCTACAAGTAGATCAGCCTTCTTTGAGTTAGCTTTCATCCATAAGTTAAAAAGATTCTTCTAAGAACTCATAGAAGTTGGCTTGAGCCCCTAGCAGACTTGTGCCAGCTGAACAAGTGACAGCTGCGGCAAGAGCTAGTACTTGTGCATATAGCACTGTCGCTTCCAAGTTTGTTACGAACAACCGGGTTGATAAAAGTAAAGAAGGGAGTCCCAGGATTTGCAGCATTATTGTTGCAATACTGGAACCCACCAGTTAGTTCATCTCAAGTTTGGGAGCCAAGCCTCCCTATATTTAAGGAAGTGGTTGGATACTTCAGTTGTATAAATAAAGAGGCCTAGAGCCTCATTGGGATTCGAATTTTTTGTTGTAAAAACACTAGTTATTTTTGAGCTCCATACTGGTGGAAGACATTGCTATGTAATTCTCTATTTTGATAATGAGAATGAGCTTTTTCTGGATCCAACACTATGTTAACTTAGAGAGATGAAGCTCTTGGGTTAGGTCCCAACCCTAACAACAAAGGCTCCTCTTCTTGTATCTGTATACTTAGATTAATTTCATAGATTCATGGTTGAATTTCCCTTGTAAGTGTTTCATTGCAAGTAGTGTAGATTTGATTAGTTTGGTTATTAGTTTTCTTCCATTTGTGCTTTACTTCAGAATTAGGTTAGAAAGGATAAGAGGAACATAAAAAATATATCAGTAGGTGTCTTGGCCTCAGTTCTTCCTTCAGGGATCATGATTTGAGGAAAGGACCCCCATGCACCCCCAAAAAGACATAATTCTACTTTCTCATAGAATTTAGAGTTTCCCGTGCTTAAGCCAAAATTTGATCAGTTTGCAAGTGTAGGAATTAGCCATAATTTATTCCATCTTCAGTTTTATAGTATATCTCATCGATGACTTCATCTTATTCTACAAATTTTCGTCATGCATGAAGTAGACAACTAGCTCATTAAACTCTTGTTTTCTAGATCATTGAAATTCTTCTTGTTTACATGATTTTTAGGCAAATATCATTCTTTGATACAGTGCAGGAGTTACATATGTAGAGAAATATTTTATAGCAAGCAACCTCCTTCTAATTCCATCCATCCATGATCATTCCTTACTTTCACTAAGACCCTCACCAATTTCATCATTCTTCAAGGAAAATTTTTCAAGCATGTTCAGAAAATCCAACCATCTCCCAACCTTGGTTTTGAGTTCTGAGTGATCCTAGGAATTTTCTCACTCCATTCCTTCCACCAACCACCTTCCCTGAGACTTCCATTATCTTCAACACCCATTTTTTTTCTCTCGGCTATATCCTGTAGAAATACAGGGAATCCTGTAGGCTTTTAGGACATCCTGTAGGTTTTCCTGTAGTGGCCTGTTTTGAGGCTGAATTGAGGGAAAACCTTGAGGAGGCCACACAAGGTAACCTAAGGGTCTCCCAAAATTTCCAACCATCCACTAGCATCCATAAGCCACCTACCACACCACCAAAAGAGATGAGCTTTCACACTTGTTCTTCCATAAAAAGAATAAAAAGGAAAAAATGGATTTATTTCAGTCCTTTACATGCACAGTAGTGATGTTTGATGTTTTGAAGTTCCATGCTTAGGATAGTATCATTTCATACATGTTAGCTTGGAATTATTGTAAAGCGTAGTTTCTCAGCAGTTAGTTAGGAAATGGTGTGTTTTCAGTCCTTTTCCTTATTGCAGTAGACAAGCTTTCTCCTAGAGTAGATTTTTCTTTCTTTCATTAATAATCCAGCTTCTTCTGAATCCATAGAAGTCTCTCTTGAAAACCCCAGTGGTCTCTCGCCAGTTGAACAGTGACAAAAGGAAAAATCATCACTTTTACTCGTGTATACAACACTGTCACCTCCAAGTTTGTACAAACCTCGGGTTGATAAAGTAAAGCTAGTAGCCCCAGGAGTTGCGACATTCTTGTTGCAATACTAGTGCTCATCATAAAGCCTGAGGGAAAAGTCTTGGTTTAGGTCCTAGTGATCCAAGTTTGGATTGTGGTAAAGCCTGAGAGACTGGTCTCGATTTAGGGCCTAGTGATCTAGGATTGGATTGCGGTAAATCCAGAGAGATAAGAAGGTGAAAAACTTCCTCAAGGATAGTGATGGATTTCGGTTGGCATTCCAAGTTCAGTTCAGTTGTGATCGAAGCATCGTTATTGGTGTGATCACGGTTTGATGAGGGTGTGCTCGGTTGTGTTATATTCTTTCCATGTAGTTAACAGGGGGTTTGAGGGGCACCCATAACCCCACTTTATGGGGTCTGGGGCAGCGCCTCGGAAAATTTTGGTTTTGGACCCTATGTTAGGTTGGGCGGACCCACCTATGGTTTTGTGCATGTTTTTTGCACATGTTTTTTGGACACGACGGTTTTCAATCCATGGTATTGGACGCTATGGTTTTCAGTCCATGGTATTGGATGCTTCAGCATGTATAAATATGTATTATAACATTGAAAGGAACATAATGAAAAATCAAACTTGTAGTCCCGATTTTGTGATCTAGGGGAAATCTCTGTGTATATGTGTTTTATGTGTTCTTCTCTCGCATTATTTATTTTATGTGTTTTAGAATTCGTATGTAGGTTATTTCTGTATGGGGTTAAAACCTACATTTGGTATCAGAGCAGTTTTGGCTTCAAGGGGACGCCTTTGTTGCTGAGGGG
>APFE030425169.1:252801-277381 GCA_000404065.3 Pinus taeda
AAACCGGTGAATGTTCCTATTCCTGTAGGTGTGAGGTTATCTGCTGAACAGTGTCCCAAGACACAAGAAGAGGAAGAGGACATGTCCCGTGTTCCATATCCAAGTGCAGTCGGTAGCTTGATGTACGCCATGGTCTGTACTAGACCAGACATTGCACATGCAGTGGGAGTATTGAGCAGGTTTATGTCAAAACCAGGGAAGGAGCACTATACAACAGTGAAGCGGGTTTTCAGGTATTTGCGTGGCACTAGTGATTATGGTTTTGTGCTACCAAGGAAGACCAGGATTGGACAGAGTGTTGGATATTCATGGCTTTGTTGGTGCAGACTGGGCTGGAGATCTGGATTAGAGAAGATCTACAAGTGGGTATGTGTTTAACCTATTTGGAGGTGCATTCAATTGGATGAGTAAGAAACAATCTGTAGTGGCACTGTAAACTATAGAGGCAGAATACATGGAATCCACTCATGCAACCAAGGAAGCAGTTTGGTTGCAGAGATTGTGTTCAAGTATGGGGTTAGTACAAGAAGCTATAAGGATAGACTGTGATAGCCAAAGTGCAATTTTCTTGGAAAAGAACCCCGCATATCATTCAAAGACAAAGCACATTGATATTCAATATCACTTTTTGAGGGATATGATAGAACACAAAAAGGTGTTGCTGGTAAAAGTGGACACTTTAAAGAATATTGCAGATACATTGAAAAAATCCGTGAGCTCTGAGAAGTTCTCTTGGTGTAGAGAGACAATGGGTATTTCAGGGTTGGAAAAATGACTAAGCTCTCCTGTGGCCCCCTGTGGAAAGAAAACAACAAGTGGGAGAAAGTTGGGTTGTGTTATATTCTTTCCACGTAGTTAACAGGGGTTTGAGGGGCACCCGTAACCCCACTTTATGGGGTCCAGGGCAGCGCCTTGGAAAATTTTGTTTTTGGACCCTATGTTAGGTTGGGCGGACCCACCTATGGTTTTGTGCATGTTTTTCGCACATGTTTTTTAGACGCGATGGTTTTTGGTCCATGGTATTGGATGCTTCGGCATGTATAAATATGTATTATAACATTGAAAGGAACATAATGAAAAATCAAGCTGGTAGTCCCAGTTTTGGGATCCAAGGGAAAATCTCTGTGTATATGTGTTTTATGTGTTCTGCTCTCGCATTATTTATATTATGTGTTTTAGAATTCCTATGCAGGTGATTTCTGTATGGGGTTAAAACCTACAGGGTGGAGGTGGTTTAACCTATGGATTCCCTTGGTTGTTTTTGGATTGGTTGTTCTATGAGATCTCGCATTCATGCTTGGAATATGGCATGGGAGTGATTTGCTGAAAGAGAGATTTGGTTCTGCCATGTCTATGGTCGAGTGGTACGTAGAAGTCCCTATTGTGCCTATACAACAACTCCCCCCCCCCCATTTCAAATTTTTTCTTAATTTTATTCTAAGATGCAAAATAGGAAATAGGGTCCCTTTAGTTTGTAAAAAGCAATAAAACCTTTACATAGAAATCAATTTCTTTATTTATTTCTTTTTTAAATAAAAGTGCTTCAAAAAACCCTCTAAAAACAACACACATCACAAATCACAATCACTTAAGGTTAAGGAACAGACAGTCCGTATAGTATTGTTGCAATCCAAAAGTCTCAATCGTAGAGCTTCTTAAGAAAATCATTGACAAACATACAATGTGATAAAGCGATTGCATATTGCCTATCGCATCATAGATTCCAAGCGATAGGTTTAACAGAACATTGAAACTTTGAGATGTGATAAAATTATCGCATCTTGCATATCGCCAAAAACCAAAAGAAGCCACACCTGAAAGCTTGCGATGCGATAAGATTCTCGCATCTCGCATATCGCAATCCCAGCGGAAATAAGTGATAATCACCTCAAGGACACGCGATGTGATGTTAAAATATAATAAAGTGGTTTAATGATAATATGAAGAAAACATTATGCGGGAGGTTAAATAAAGGTTTTCCCTACTCTATGTGCCAGGTCATCACTGATCGCAATCTCAGAAATTCTAAAGACTCTTAGAACATTGCGCTTACACCTCCCGACTTGTGATATTGGATGGCTCTTAGAATATTAAAATATTATATATTGAAATCGCTCATCACAAAATCGAAAAATTTACAATACACATTCTAATTAGGCCTTAAGGAAACTACGATGCGATTTATTTATTGAACATTCAAGTTTCACATCGTTGAATACGACAAAGCATTAAGAACAGTAATGACTTCAGTCCTTCAATATTTCGTCTTTCGTGTACCTGGATTTATTTTTGTACAAGACAAGGATCAAGGTTCAAACTTGTTATAAAGGAGAATTCAAGAGGACTTTCATTTCTGTATCTTTTTGGAGTTTTCAGAAACAAGAAGAACAAACTAGACTGTTATTCTCATAGCAGGATTCAAATACATATGGTACTTTTATCAAATGCCTTTTTGTTACATGTTATGCAAATAAACATTCTTTTGATTCGATGTTGTTATTATATGTGAGTGTTCATATAGTTCTACGTTACATCACTTTTGAGTAAGTTGGAATTGGTATTCTATAAGCACATATGCTGACAATCGATGTTATTATGAGATACGATATGTTTTACATCACTTTGTGACAATCATTCATGCTTAACTTTCTGTAGTCAAGTGATTGATCTTTATTAAAATTCGATTACTAGGAATCATTATAAATCACATTGATATTGCATTACCTAGGTTATTTATATATATATATATCTATTTGTATATTTTCGTAAATTTGCAATTCAAACCATCTATCATCTCATTATATACTTAAAAATCTCATTCATCAAAACACATTTGATTGGGAAACTGGTGCCATATTATCCAGTCGGAGCCACCATCCTAAACATAAAAGGAACTGTATAAAGGGCCAGACCAGGTGGTTATCCACAATGTTGATGCAACGATTTTAGAGGCATCAACATTTTTGGTGCTAGAAGGAGGACCTGACTGTGAATGGCGAGTAAATCTAAATCTACTAGCCATTCTAGAGTAAAACTCCCCCACCATCACCTCCAACTTCTCCTTTGCATTCTAAATCTCCTATTCCCAAGCAAGAAGTTGAAAAGAAAAATATAGAACCCACTACTGAAATCCTAAACAAGCCAGACATTACTCCTTCTGAAACCCCTGAAGTACAATATTTGATCCACAAATTGCAGGGGATTTCAATTTCTCAAGAAGAGTCTGAGTTATCCCAAGGCGGTGTCACTTCCCAGTATATCCCATCACAACCATTAACTAGAGCAAAGAGTGAAAAACTTGGAATCCCACCAATAGAATTCCCTTTGCCAAGTTGAAAAAGGGCTAGGAAGACACCATCAGAATCCGATAGCGATATTCTTTCATCATCATCCATACCATTGCAAGGTCAGACACCCGCTTCTCAACTCCAAATCATAGTCCAAACAGGTACAAGAGCTTTAACGTCCTCTACCCAATCACTTTCAACCGCTTCTTCACCCTCTTCTACTAATAGCTCAATAATGGCACATAATCAACCTCAACCAAGGCCATGGACCAATCCAGGAGCTGTTATAATGCCTGCACCTTTGACATAATTTCCAACTCATCCAGAAAAATGGCTACATAAATTCAACCCAGATAATGACCTGTTAGCGGAAGAACATATAAATAATTTCATGTTGTACATTAATTTGAATGGAGTAACAGAAGAGGACACAGTTGTAAGGTTATTCCCATATACATTACAAGGAGCAGCAGGATCATGGTACTTCTCGTTACCATCAGGCTCTATTAATAGCTGGGATTCTTTTCAAGAGCAATTTTTAACTAAATTTGGAGATGATAGGTCTACAACAACTTTGATAAATGACCTCTCCAATATGAAAGCCGAACCCAAAGAACCCATTAAGGTCTCTGATTTAGTGAATAATGGAAAATCAACAGAAAATCATCCCCATGGGATGGCTACAAGGAGCAACTATAGATATTGAAGGCGCGAGCGCATTGGCTGACTTTGAAGTGATATAAATTGTGGATGATAGCAACCCCTACCCTGCACTCCTTGGAATTGATTGGGCTACTAACATGAATGGGTAATCAACCTAAAGAAGCGAAAGATGATATTTGAAAGGAAATCGCTTCACGTAATAGTATCCCTAGATCCTGCTGAAGGACCATGCTATACTCAACTAGTCTGCGATTATGAGAGTGATGGCGATTTGGACTACATATATAAAATAACAGCACGAGACCAAGATTGAGTGAATCCAACAGTGGATGGCCAAATTACATGGGATCGCAAGAGTTCCTTCACCTTAGACTCGAACAAAAAATTAGAGTGCTGGCAAAATCGGCTACATGAAGTAACTACGCTAAGCTATAACATGATGACCTGGTCACTACATTGTGTGTCGTCAGAGGTATGAAATCTACCCACTCATGATGGTTTGAATGATGTGGATGTGTTTTTGGATGCATTTGAGAGGGAATTACCAAAGAAGCAACGCTTCTAGGCTTTGGATTGGGCACCACGTGCTACACCCGCGAGATGGTGGGGTACACACAAGGGTCTTCTTGATGATTGGCACAAGTGTAGGAGGATGATGAGAACATGCTTTGGGAAGCCAAAGGTACGAGTAACAGATAAGTATGACAGGAAGGACGATCCACATGCACAAATGGCCAAATGGGCTAAGGCCTATGGCACGAAGCCCCAACCTGAATGGGTGCACTTGTTTTGTCACACCTTGGATGTCATCCCAATGAACTAGTACTTGGAGATAGGGATCTGCCATGGCACAGGTGAATGGGATATTCTATGCAAAGGGTTCATAATGATGTTTAGCTTCAAAGACAGGTTTGACAGTATTGATGAAGTGCTACAGGAAGTTAAAGCAACAACCTTTAGGATACCGTAGGATCCTTTGGATTTGATTCAACCTGGTTGGACTACTCAGCTAAGCCACGCGATGGAATGCCATAACATGATAGTTGAAGAAGAAGACGAGGACCCCCGAAATATTAATATCCCTAAAACTGAGGGTCACTACGAGGTTGAGGGACAACAGATTGAGAAATATTGTAAATGAAACAGGTAAATATTGTTACTGAGGCGGAGCCCAAATTCGCAAAGATTGGAGATTACTAGGATGACGCGTTGGTAGATAAGGTTGCTAAATTGCTCCGCGAATACCAGGATTTGTTCCCTCCAAGTTTACAGAGTTAAATGGGATAATAGGAGACCTGGGCGTTATGGATATCACTTTAAAACCCGACGCAAAGCCAGTTAAGCAAAGATCTTACCATCTCAATCCGAATTATAAGGAGAAGGCCCGCTTAGAGTTAGATAAGATGCTCATAGCAGGCATCATTGAGCCCGTAGAAGAATATGATTGGGTGAGCCCAATGGTGGTACAAGAAAAGAAGTAGAAGGATGAAATAAGGATATGCGTAGATCTTAGGAAGTTGAATGATGCTTGCGTGCATGATCCTTTCCTGATTCCATTCACTGATGAGGTATTGGATAATGTAGGTGGCCAAGAAGCGTACTCATTCACTGATGGGTTTTTTGGGTACCATCAGATCAAAATTTTGCCTGAAGATAGAAGCAAGACAAAATTCGCGACTGAATGGGGATGTTTTCAGTACATTGTAATGCCTTTCGGATTGAATAATGCACCTGCGATTTTTTTACGCGTAGTCATTGCTTCATTCAAAGACTTCATTCATAAGTTTCTAGAGGTGTGCTTTGATGACTAGACTATGTTTGGGTTGGTAAAACACCATGTGACCAGTTTTCACTTAATGCTAGATACTTGTCGAAGGTACCAAATTGTGCTCAATTTGAAGAAATGTATGTTTTGTGTTCCTTTTGGGACTCTGTAGGGTCATGTGGTTTGTAAACAGGGATTGATGGTAGATCCCATGAATATCGCAGTGATACTTAACTTGGAGGCGCCAAGGAGTGTGAAACAACTGTGCACAACCTTGGGACATACTGGGTACTACAGGAAGTTTATCAAGGGCTATGCCTAGATCACCGCGCCTATGGAGAATCTGCTGAAAAAGGATGTCACATTCTATTGGAATGAGGACTGTCAGAAAAGCTTGGACATGCTAAAAGGAAAAATGGTCACCACGCCGATTTTAGTCTTCTCAGATTGGAAGAAAGAGTTTCATGTACATGTAGACGCGTCATGTATAGAACTAGGAGCAATATTGACACAGGCCGACGGAGGAGACTTGGACCATCCTATAATGTTCGGAAGCAGGAGGTTATACAAGACTAAGAAGAACTATTCTACCACTAAGCGGGAAGGATTAGCCATGGTATACGTGCTCTAAAATTTTAGACACTATTTGCTGGGTGGACATTTTAAAATGTATACGAATCATTCTGCACTCAAATACCTGGTCAATAAGCCTGTGTTGGGGGAGAGAATTTGTAGGTTGTTATTATTGCTCCAGGAGTATGATTTTGAAGTTATTGTGAAGCCTGAATGACTGAATGTAGGACTAAACCATCTATTGTGCATCGAAACAGGGGAAGAGCCCACTAATTTGGAGGAGGGATAGCCCGACGCGTAGCTCTTTACGGTGCGCATCACGGATGGTCACTTTGAAGACATCATACACTTCCTAACGACAGGAACTACCCCAGAAGGCTACACCGTCCAACAGAAAAAGGAGTTAGTGCTGCGCACAGCATACTTCTTTGTCACTATTGGACATCTGTACAAAATGGGGTTTGATGAAGTATTGCGATGATATGTACTAGAATTTGAAATAAGCAGTATCCTCATGGACGCTCATGGGGGTGCTGCGGGAGGCCACTATGCAGGAAGAGCAACTGCGCAGAAGATTCTATGTGTAGGGTTGTGGTGGCCAACCCTCCATTAGTATTCCAAAGCCTATTACAGGGCATGCGATGTGTGTCAAAGGACTGACAGGCCAACACGGAGAGATGAGCTACTCCTGAACCAATAGATGACGTTACAACTTTTTGAGAAATGGGCCATAGATTTTGTGGGACCCATTCAGCCCCAAGGAAAGAAGATGTGAGTGTGGTACTTTATCACCACGACTGAGTATTTGACTCGATCGACAGAGGCACAACTTGTGAAGGACTGCACAGGCATGACTGCTACGAAGTTTCTCTTTGAGAATGTACTGACACGATTTGGGGGTCCAAAGGTCTTGATGAGTGATTATGGTACACACTTTCTAAATGAGGCGATCAACGCGCTGACGAAGGAATTTTAGGTGTATCACCAGAAAAGCATGCCTTATCACCCACAGGCTAATGGGACGGTGGAAGCATTCAATAAGGTGTTGGAGAATGCGTTGACCAAGGTTTGCAATGCTTAGCGAGGTGATTGGGACCTGCACATACCACAGTACTATGGGCCTATTGAACAACAAGAAAAAAGTTGACTGGGTAGACACCCTTTAGGCTTATATATCGTGTTGAAGTAGTGATGCCCATGGAATACATTGTGCCTAGTTTTCACATAGTGAAACTCAAGGGTATGATGGATTGCAGAGCCTTGGAAAAGAGGCTCACACTGCTTGCTAAGCTTGAGGAAGAAAGATTTCTAGCTAGATTTCACCAACAGGTCCAAAAGTAGCGTGGAAAAGCATGGCATGATCAACACATTAAATTGCACACCTTTAAGGTAAATGATCTGGTTTTGTTATATAACAGCAAGTTTGATAAATTTCTAGGGAAACTCAGAATACACTGGCTAGGGCCCTATGTCATTAAGGAGATTACCGATGGTGGAGTAGTTCATTTGGTTAAATTGAATGGAGATCCCTTCCCAAGAAAGGTGAATGGAAGCCAATTGAAACCATACACCGGTGATCTGGTCAGATGGCTATATGAAGGTAACATAGTCTTAGTACTCTAGACAGCTAAAAGGAGGCACGAGACTATAAACTACATTGCCCGGGTTGGGGAACTACGTGATTGGAGGATTGTGCGGAACTAGGAAATGTCAAAGGGTTCATGACAACGCGAAGAGAGCTACACTACCTAGGGAAAAACCACACAGGTCAGCCGGAAAGTGACCATTAAAGTCATTGTTCATGATTTTACAATGAGAATGTGGCCAAATGGAGTGGGTGCCTGGCATTTAAGACAAAATTTGTGGGTGAGATCCTTGGAAATATGCCGCCAATTTGGCATTAATGAACTGAATGTGGGGGGAACGGTCGGATTTGAATTCAAATTGGCCTATAAATTACAAGTGGAGGCCCAATGAAAAACACTTGGCATTTTGAACATTGAGTTGGTGAGCTCTCAGACGTGCATGATCCATGCATTCCTCGAAGAATTGCTTGACTGCCCAGTGTTTGATCGATTTCTAGAGTCCAACCACAATTTCATTAGTGATTTTATCCCAGAATCTGAAGCTATGGACACCAAAGCAGTGACAACGAGGGGGATGTGCCGGAGGTTGTTATGGAGGTAGAAGGAGTTGCTCCAAAGGTTGCAGAGGTACTAGCTAAATTTGCCAAGTCACCACGGATGCCTAGACTGAAGCCTAGCCCGACCAAAGAGAGTGCGAAGGATAAGAAGGGCAAGCCAACTGCGATAATAGTGCATGCGTTGCTTAGAAGAAACCCACAAAAGGACAAGCCCACTGCATAAGAAAAGTGAAAAAACATTAAATGGGAGTCGGAGGAGGAAGAAATTGATGACATCCTGATGGATGATGAGGATTTGGGGGTGGAAGTGGAGGACGTTGAAGTCGAGGGTTCTGACCCTATCACTAAGTTTCCTAAATATGTCCCTCCACGCAAAGGCAAGACCAAAGTGTTGAAGGACATTGACAAAAGCAAGGTTTCCCTGCACATACCTCTGCTATCAAAGGAAATTGTCTTTGAAGGACCATGCTTGGGGCGGGTTCCTCTCTTGAAACTAGAATATTGGGACTTATCTGACCATGAGAAGTTCCCGCACTTGGTGACAAAACAACTAATGCACCGCGTTGTTCACACAACCACCAGGATGACTGCATTGGAACCACAGAAGTGGCTCAGGGATGTAGACAAAGCAGGTCTACTCAACCTGCTATGGGTGTCACACTACAATCCCACACCCATTAGAGTATTGGTCATCAAGAAGTCTCTATTATTGGTGCATGATGGGTGTCTGTGGCTGGAGGAGCCGATACCCTTCACCGACAGGCTGATCCATAGGATCACACGGTTGCGCTATACCAAGGAGAATCTAGCCATGACGTTTGGCAAAAAGGGTGGCGAGTAGGCCATGAAAAAGAAATTAAAGCCTGTGAAGAAGTCGCCTGGCTATGCCATCTCGAGTATTTGCAACCTTGCGGTCAAGGTGGCCACGCATATCTTGGCAGGAAAATTTATGCAGAAGTGTCATGCATATGAAGTAACGACACCTGTCATTTCTCTAGCAGCCCAATGCGGTGAAGGAGTCTAGTTTATTGGATGCACTATCTCTATGGTGAGTTCCTTGCGAACTGTCGCAAGGCACAAGAGACAAGCAAGACCTTCCAGTATGTGTGGCTATTATTTTCCATTGCGCTGGAAGCTTGGGAGCTACCAGAAGATAGTCAATTTCCCTCGGTCATGTCGGACCTGCCAAAAGCAACGAAATACACTTCATTGTGGGTGACCAAGGATGCTCACTACATCAAGAATAGAAATATCTTCTGGATCTTGATGGAAATGAATATGTGCATGGCTATCAATCACAAACCGTGATTGTCGCCTACTGTGTTTGCCAAATTGTAGGAGTACGTGGAGTTCAAGGCAAACTTTCAATGCTTTGCAATCTTGGCACAGAACAAACCTGAGAAGAAGTGGCATGACTTGCCTTACTTGGCAATGAATGATGTTAATGATTCAGTTCTTGATCGCTCACTGGTAGAGTGGCACACTACCTCCGACTCGGTAGTGGGGTCAAGAAAGTTCGTCACACAGCGCAAAAAGGAGGATGCCAAGCTCAAGATGGCGTAGCTGGCTGAGAAGAGAAAGAAGGAGGCCTCTCACAAGGCCTAGGAAAAGTGTGATGCTGCCCAACAGGACGAAAAGTAGATAGGCGAAATAGAGTGTGGCTCTGACAAAGGTGCAAGGTCACCTTCACCTGAGATAGAGGAGGAAACGGATGAGAAAACAAAACATCATGGAGCGAGCCTGTAGTTGGCATCGTACCACATCAAACGTCCAAGTGAACAAGAAAAAGTGGGGCTGCAGAAGAAATCCAAGGCCAGTAAGACGTCACTAGACCCAATCACCCTAACAAAGGGATATTTGAATGACATTGGAGACACGGTGTGAGATGTCATCGCAGAGGTACTATAGCAGTTCGAAGAACAATAGAAACAACTATTGGGGGCCATCCAGATGGGTCTGCATGAGCTGTAGATCTGCACATCACAGGTTGGCATGGTGTCCACTAGCCTCACTATCAATACTTCAGAAGCGGTCGAGATGCTGCGTGCGAAGGACTCCCGAGCGATAGTGCTACTGGATGGAGAATTGACCACAAAAAATGAAGCTGACAGACTCGTTTTTGAACTTGTGCAGGTGATCAGTAAGCAACAGATGAATAATGTGCAGCTGGCCCTACAGTGAGACTCTTCTGTCGCCACTGTGACTGAGGTAACCAACCGAAACAAGTGCATAGTTATATTCGTGGAGTAAGCATGCTGAATGGTGCCAGAGATGGCCATTCATGAGGGATAACTGGTCGAGGTTTGCATTTGCAAACTTGCTACATGGGTGCGTGACACTCATATAGAGTTGGCTAAGGTTCAGCTGGAGCTGAACCTATAGATTGGAGATTTACAGTTGAAGGCCCAACCTTCAACTCCATTGGAAGTAAAGGAGCAGCGCACAATTGCTGTCACAGAGGCGATAGCGACGGTAGATAGTGCAGTAGTAGACTGCACATGGTTTTTTGAATAGTCGTTCGAGGTCCTGATGTGTCTGCCAGAGGATCCTAATGTACAATGGCTGGAGACAGAGGCACGAGAATCACCACAACGATATGACGAAGTAAAAGCTACAACATGCATCATCACTCTCACATAGAGACCGGAAAAGCTGCAAGAGGCCAAAACATTGAAGGCACAGGTAGATGCAGTGAAGCACAAAGAGGCAATGCTGAAGGCGCACTTGTAGCCCTCGTTGGACAAATATTATTTGATCATGGCCTCCATTGAAGGCAAGCTTACTAATCTAAAAGCGATTCAGCAGAAACTTTAGGCTAACAGTTCAGGAACGATGAAAAAGCAGTTGGTTGAGGAAGTGAAGCAGGCGGTCGTGCAGTGCACCACCGAAGTGGTAGTCATACAGGTCGAGCTGGGAGGTCTTCACGCCAAGATCTCCACGCTCGCAGAGTGACTCGAGGGCAAGTCACCATGTGATCTCAGTTGACTCAACTCCCAGATTTAACCAAGATCTTTTACATTCGTGATGTGATTAGAATTGCATTTAAAATAGAATAAAGGAACATAAATGCATGCTATAAAGAAGAAGGGACATGACAATCATCAACAACATAAAATAACAAGACGTTGATAACAGAGTTCATCCAGGAGGACTACGTCTCCGGGCCCTGGTGTCAAGATGGTGTAGACCGCTGCATTAAGTGCTATGAATAGTGATGACGTACATAGGTGGTGATGTCGCTGTCATACAAGGAAAATTCCCTCACGCAGGAGTGTCTCCAAGAGATGTTCCGCTATAGGAACTCTCAGTAAAAAAAGGACTCCTAACAGTATGACATAAACTCATGCATGATGATAATGAATATCCTGCCAACATGGAATAAAGGGATTTCAATGCAATCATACATGGCAACACATGAGTATCCCATTAACATACAACAAAGGGATCTCAAACAAAACATGATGACTCGTGACAACAAGTACATCTCACGGATGATTCCGCATCATATCAAGCAGGAACCATGAAACAAGTAATAAAACAAGATCCCACATCAATAATCAAACAAGGATATGTGTAGTACAATCCATAGCAAAAAGAAATGCGTGAAAACACTGCATATACCTCACATCTTGAGGCCATCTGAAGAAAAGGATGTCAAACTGCTGAAGCTGGCCGTACCATCAATCTTGCGACGTCGAATCTCATGGAAATGATTGCTCGCACATTGAATGCTAACACTTGCAATCCACTTTGGAAAGTGGCCGAAAAATGAAATGAGAAAATAGAAAATCTGAATGCACCATCAGATTTGTGGCATCGAATAGTGCAAAATCGACTGTCAAATTTCTGAATTTTGAGAAAGTGGAAATTTGGAGCTTAAGGAATCTTTTAGATTCCTCCTAGATTTCTCAACGATTCCCTCCTCTGGGTCCTCTGAAAATGTGCTACTCAGATTAGGAAACTGACTGTGCCATCCGGTTCTTATTGCTGAGAGGTGTAAGATCGACATAAAGTTTGTCCAATTTGGACACTGCACAAATTTCACCCTCCTGAGAATTTCGCTTAGTCATGGTTCCCCCTGCCTCTTCTCTGGGCTCATGGTTCCACCTGCAATAAATTATTTTAAAAATTCCTCGATTTTTATGCACACTCTTGTCTCCTCCATGTTGCTCTGTACTTAAGAAAATGAGGGTTTAAATATACCAGGAAGGGTGGATACAACAAAGAAAAGGCCGTTGGCCTGATGGTTAAGAGCAGAGTAATTAAGGTGGTAGGTCAGGGGATCAAATCCTGCCTGCACCATATATAACATAAAACTATTTTTTTAATTAGAAAAATGGCAAGGTTCTGGTTATTGTTTTGAGTATAGCATTAAATGGTTGGTACAATATTGTTATGGTGCGGTTTGGTGGTGTGACACATGGGGCCGCCTGGTGGGGGCTGGCCCACATGGGTCGGGCAGGTTCAATCCCTGCCGGCCCCACATTAACTACCCTGCGTTGTATTAATGTGTATAGTGTGGTGTCAATGGGGTGTGGGCTAGGTCCACAGGAGGTGGCCCATCTACCCCTTTAACATATTTTAAACTTGTTATGTGGTCATAGTTGGAGTGTGGGAGGGTTCGGTGGGGTAATGGTCGCCAACCCAATTTAGCTTTGATTTGTTTTAGATGCGGTTAGGCTAGCGGGGGTCATGGCCCATCGGCCTTCTGATAGTTAAATTTTTAATGTAGTTTGGGGGTGGTGGGTGTGGTGGCCTACCACCTCATTTATATTATTTATTTTTATTTTTATTGTTATAACCACAATTTTCGAATTTGTCTAATATAGGGGATATTAGACAAATCAACGATCCAACAAATTCACCTGCTTTCGGGAGCTAGGTTTCATGCCTCAGGGTCGGTCAATTTGTAGGACACTTAAACCTCACCCACAATCCAACTTTGATCAAAACTTTGACTACCTCGTTCTCCCTCATACAAGCTCGGTTAACGAACCATTCACACTGTTGCGATTAGGATGACAAGATACACACTTTGGTCCTGGTTTGAAAACATTCTGATCAATTTGATTTCGAGCTTCCATAAGCCCTCTTTGTCCTGCGTGTGTCCCTGGAGCCACTTGGATCAATCCTCCCCACTGAGGAGCTTTTGGTCTTCCAAAAGCATGGAAAATAATCTGCAACTTCTCTGTACCTTGTCTGCATCACAAGCGTCCTGAAAGGCCTCACTTCCATCTCATTCACCTTTGTTCTTTGGAGCCTTAAGCGATGAGCAAACACTTGCAATCTCTGCAACCTGTAGTACATTGTTTTGCAACTTACATGCTTGACTTTCGTGACCAACTAATGATCCAAGCATCCCACACTTTCCACAAGTTTGTAACACATACTCAGTGGTCAAGTTTACATCAAGAGGGACACAATACCGAAGCTATGAAAACAAGGCCAACATATCATTGTTGCTTCAACAAGTGATGGAAAACACATCATCACTGCAACACACAATTTACAACAATAAGGCCAAACACCATTTTTCTTTGACAAGTGATGGAAACACGACATCACTTTCACAGTTTATCATGCAACTCAAAATGGGACTAGACATCATTGTCACCTAATAAGTGATGGAAAACATCATCACTTTTACATTTTAAAATGCAACAAATTATTTACAAAAGCACGACCATGACAAACTAACATATCTAGAAACCATTTTTCACTTATCAACGTGAATGGGTCATTCCCCTGTGGTGGTTTGCTTGTCGAATAACTACTTCACTTGGTTCATGCACTGACACTTTGTCTTTAAGGCGTTGTTCTGGATGGAGCCTCGAACATGTGGCTCTTTGATGGCCACTCCTATCGCAATGACTACAATACATATTCTTCCTCTATATCTTCTTACCATGTTTCTTTACCTGTTGTTGATAGGGTCTTTCATGCCTTCTCCTTTTGTGTGCTGCTATTCTTTTCTAACACTTAGAAAATGTATGGTTATGTAATCCACAAAAGGTACAAATTTTTCAATGCCATGTTTTACGCTCATCACTAAAAACATGATTATAATTGAAATGAACATTCAAAAATCGAAATTGATTATACCTTTCCTTGCTGTCTCTGGTGTCATTATTGTGATAAGAGCTTGCCTCAGCGCTCTCCCTGCAATGTGCACTGCCATGGGATGATGGGGATGTGTTTCTATCATTCTCTTTCCTCGACGATTTCGATGATGTCTCTAAAGCATCTAACACCTTCAAGCGTTCTCCCTCGGTGTATCTCAAGCCTGCAAATTGAGGTCTCTGCACAACCTCCAATGGTTGAGTTATGTCTTGGTTATTAACACCAAGTTCTTTTTCTTCCTTGTACCTCATCCTGGTAAGGAGCCTCATGTTTGTCCCTGCAATCGATATCTTCACATCTCCAACAGAAATCATACTATGTGAAGATGAAGCTGAAAGTAAATCAACATCTTTTACCTCCTCTATCGATTTGGAAAGAACTGATGAGGGCTTCTCATCATCTGTTGTTGGTCGTTTGCTAGTTGTCTTGGCGCATTCCCCAACATCCTTTTTGACATACCCAAGTCCTACCTGACAGGGTAATTCTTCTACTTTGATGGGGTTGACAATGCCTTGGCTATTAATGCCTAAGACTTTTCCTTCATACCCATTTTCTTCAATAGTTTGGAGCCAATTCCTGTGGTATGATTTTCAAAAACAGCGAAATCATCATCAGGAAACATACATGAATTTAGAGAATCACTTTTTACCTCACATGGGTCATACTGTAGCTTTTCCAAGGCCTCGTCCCTAGCTTGCAGTTGTTGTAGAAAACTCTCTTTTCCTCTTTCTCTTAATGTAAAATCATCTTCAATTCAACATTCTCTGTTTGAAGGTTTTGGTTGTTGTGCTTCAGTTCTTCTACGGGCATCTTCCATGGCTTGCAACTAAAGCTGCAATCGCTCCTTTTCCTCTGTCTCTTTCTGTAGAGTTTCATAAATTATTTCCACCCTTTGGGAAATTTTGAGCATGGTCTTGTACATCGCTTTTTCATCCTCTCTCGCTGCACATTCCATTGTTCATGCTTGTAATTCACATCCACAAAAAGATTGCTTTGATACCAAACTTATTCTGAGTTGACTCAACTCCCAGATCTAATCAAGATCTTTCACTTTTGTGATGTGATTAGAATTGCATTTAAAATAGAATAAAGGAACATAAATTCATGTTGTAAAGAAGAAGGAACATGACAATCATCAACAACATAAAATAACAAAACGTTGATAACGGAGTTCGCCCAGGAGGGACTACGTCTCTGTGCTCCGGTGTCAATATGGTGTAAGTTACTGTATTAAGTGTTGTTAATAGCGCTGATGTACATAGGTGGTGATGTCGCTATCATACAAGGAAAATACCCTCACGCAGGAGTGGCTCCAAGAGATGTTCCGCTACATGAACTCTCAGTAGAAAAAGGAATCCTAACAGTATGACATAAACTCATGCATGATGATAATGAACATCCCAACAACATGGCATAAAGGGATTTCAATGAAATCATACATGGGAACACATGAGTATCCCATCAACATACAACAAAGAGATCTCAAACAAAACATGACGAATCATGACAACAAGTACATCTCACAGATGATTCCGCATCATGTTGGGTGGCAGAGGCCCCGCATAATGGTTTTGGGGACTAAAGCCATAGCTTAGGGTAATGATATTGTAAAAGTTCCACGAAGTGCGCGGAGCACAAACTGTAATAGGTAGAGTCAAAGGGTTGTCTGCCAAAAAGTAATGTAAAATAATAGAAAGTGATTCGGCCTACCCATGGTCCGCAAACCATGGGAATGTATAAATAGAGCGAGGCTCTAAGGGTAGAGGGTAGCTTTGGAAGATATCTAATGTATTATGGGTTTGTGAAGGCAACAATCACACTGAGTATGTAAGTCCAAGTCTTAGGTCATAGTAGGAGATAGAGGCTATGCAGTTGTGTGCGCGAACCCCTGCAGCTGTGTGCACAGGGTAGGAAGTGGATTGTACTAAATCGAAGATATTAATAAAGATAAGTTGGTTCTAAAATAGTGCGGATCTGTTATTATTCTGGTTTATGCATCTGTTATGGTTTATGATTTTATGCATTAAGATTGCATGCACTGGTTACTACTATTGAATTCTTGATTAAGACTTTAAGGAGTAGATCATATCTATAATAAACTCATTAATAATAAGAATTAAGAAGCGGATCTACACGGAAGCCTGACAGTAGTACAGAGTGGTGCGAGGCCACAGATCAATTCACGAACCTTCCAAGTTCTCATCAAGACATCCATAGGGTGCAGAAACCTAGTTCTAGCACCTTCCCCTACTACCTTAGGTGAGACTTCAGTCCACGCTTCGTGGACTGTTGCCGAAAGGGCTAGTGGTGTGGGATTTGTTTGGTAAAAACACTTTTGAACCTGGTTCAGGCCCCAATAAGCCAACAAATGGTTTCGTTTCTGAGACCGGGATCCACCTAAGGGATGTTTGATGTCGGAATATTGGAACCTTACGAAGAAAGAAATTGAAGATTGATTGGATCAGAAGCTGTACAAGTTCGTGGTTGGCCTTAGCACACACGTGGACACCACCTCTGCCAAACCAGAAGTTTAACATGGCGAGGACGATCAAGTTGCCTGTATTTAGAGGAGTAGGAAGCGAAGATCGAGAATAGTTTTGGTTCATAGTAAGGGCAGTATGGGAAGCGCACGGAGTTATGGATGATAACATCAAAAAGGCTACTTTGGTAAGCGCGCTGTAGGATCACTCATTGACGTGGTATATAAAGCACTCCAGTGATCATCCAAATGCGGGAGTAGCGGAGATCCAGGATGCATTGAACAAAGAATTTAGCCGCCCGAAATCAGAGACGCAGTCGATAATTGGGTTCAAGGAGATCGTGATGTTACCAGGTGAAACCCCTTGGGATCTGGATCAGAGACTGAAGAGTACGATCCGTGAGGCTAACATGAAACTGACGGATGCACAACACTACACGTGGTTTGTGGCGTCTTTGACACCACATTTGAGGATGGTGCTATCACAATAAAAGATCTCAATCCAGGCTGAAGCATTAGAGATAGCGATGAGGTTGCATGAAACTCCTATAGAAGATCTAGGGTTGGGAATTTAGCAAATCCATGTGCAACTACAAAACCTGTGCTTGGAATGCAGAGTTTAAAGCAGGAGAAGGCGCTTCGACCAAAAACATGAGAAGAGGTGTGGTGCATAAATGTAAAGGCCAGGGCCATGATAAGGATCATTGCCCGATATTCATGAACTATTTGGCAGGGGGAGGACTGATGCCATTAAGACCAGAGGTGCGGGCAGGGCCAAGCGCAACATCCACACTCTGGTGCATGATCTGTCAGGTGGGAGGAAAGCACACAACAGATAACTATCACCTATTGCAGAAGTTTATACCAACCTTCCAGCAGCTATTTTGAAATTTTTGTAGATCGGTGGGTCATGATGAGAAAAATTGTCGGAGTTATGAATTGTTGATGGATCGAACACCTACCTATAGGATGTAGACTGAGGTGCGAGGTCAAGATCCAACTGCAGTGATAGCGAGCGGTAGTTTTTAGGGGTGAGGACAAGGACGGGGAGGAATGGGGCCAGGAAGGGGCCACAGGCAGCTAATCTGTTATAACTGTGGTGGGCCAGGACATTATGCTTGTGATTGTACCAACCCGACCAGAATATCATGCCCCTACTGTGAGAAATTAGATCATGAAATGATATATTTCCCCACACTGATAGCACAGATACGTGAGAAAAGAGTAGTACAACCTACGTCAACGTAGAACGTCCAAATGATGAGGTCCAAACCGCGCGAGGAAGACCCCAACGTGAACATGGTGCTCAGAAGTGGCATAGCAACAGGGGAGGATAAGGGGAAACTAACCAAGCAATCATTTAAGGAAGCTAAGGAGAGCTTCGTGGAGGTCTCTACTTCAGGTAGTAAGGATCAACTTGAGCCGGGAATGTATCCTTCTATGCTTACTACCTTTCTAGAGACATGAATGAAGCTACTACACAATAATAAAGTAGTAAAGGAACTACAGGAGTTGATCACTAGGTGCATAGGGTCAGGAGAGCCACGCGTGGTCTGGAAGCTAGGGAAACATGCTTTGCGCATTGGATGGGAAATGAGATTAACGACGTAGATTAGTGACTATGAGATGGATCAGATCATTCTGGACTTAGGCTCGGATGCAAACGTGCTACCTAAAAAGACATGGGAACACATGGGCAAGCTCACATTACAGTGGTCTCCTATTCAATTACAGATGGCGAACCAACAAAAGATCTTGCCCATGGGGAGATTGCAAGGAATCATAGTGGATATAGAAGGCGCGAGCACACAAACAGACTTTGAGGTAATAGAAATTGTGGATGACAATAACCCTTACCCCGCATTATTAGGGATAGACTGGGCCACATATATGAATGGAGTCATTAATTTAAAGAAATGGAAGATGATCTTTGAGAAAAAGTCACTGCGTAGTAATTCTACTAGATCCGGCCGAAGGAACGCACTACACTGAACCCGTGCACGATGAAGGAAGTGATGATGAATTAGATTGTATCTACAAGATAATTATGAGAAATTAGGATTGGGTAAATCTGACTGCAGAAGGAAGAATATCGTGGGAGCACGCTGAATCTTGCACTACAGGTTCAGATGAAGAGGATGAACGATGGCATAATCGCTTGAATGGAGTAACATCGTTAAACTACAACATGATGACTAGGTCGCTATGTTGCGTAACAACTCAGGATCGAGATCTACCAATGTATGATGGGCTGACGGTAGTAGATGAATTCTTGAACAAGTTTGAGAACACTGTACCAGAGCACCAGAGGTTCAATGCATTAAAATGGGTGTGGCATGCAATGCCTACACATTGGTGGGAAACACATGAAGGAACCTTTGAAAATTGGCACGGCTGTAGGAGAATGACGCAGATAAGGTTTGGGAAGCCAAAGCTAAAAATAACCTAGAAATATAATGGACGTGATGACCCACGCGTGCACCTCACAAAATGGACCAAAGCCTATGGAGAAGAACCCCAACCAAAGTGGGTACACTTATTTTATCATACCCTGGATGTCATCCTAAGGAACTGGTATATTGAAACAAAACTTCGACATGGTACAGGCGAATGGGATATCTTGTGCGAAGGATTTTTATTAACATTCTTATTTGAAGATCAATGGATGGATACTGATGATGATGTGTTGCAAGTTGTGAAAGCCGCCATTTTCAAAATACCACTAGAACCAGAAGAAATAACGCAGCCAGAGTGGTCGCATCAGTTGAGCCAGGCTCTAGAATGTTACAAAGTGCAGATAGAAGATGATGAGGATGACTACAGAAACATCAATATTCTGGAAACAAAGGGGAGTCACGAGGTGCGTGGACCAGTGATCGACGACCCTGACATCACCACGCCGCTAAAGACAAAACAAGTAAACATTGGTACAGAGGAGGAGCCCAAGTACGCAATGCTTGGGGACTATTGGGATGATGCAATGATGAACAAGGTCATCGAGTTAATTTGCGAATATCAAGATTTATTCCCGACCAAAATAACCGAGTTAAAAGGGATCCTCGGTGACCTAGGGATGATGAAGATAAATATGAAATCGGACGCAAAGACAGTTAAGAAATATCCTTACCGATTGAATCCGAAGTATAAGGAAAAGGTCCGCGAAGAATTGGACAAAATGCTGGCAGCAGGAATTATTGAACCTGTGGAAGAATCTGATTGGGTGAGCCCTATGATATTACAGGAGAAAAAACAGAAGGGAGAAATTCGAATCTGTGTGGATCTCCAAAAATTGAACAATGCCTATGTTCATGACCCATTCCCAACGCCATTTACAGATGAGGTCTTGGAAAATGTTGGTGGACAGGAAGCGTACTCATTTACATATGGGTTTTCAGGGTACCATCAAATCAAGATCGTACCGAAAGATAGAATCAAGACCACCTTCGTGATCGAATGGGGATGTTTTTAGTACACGGTTATGCCCTTTGGGTTAAAGAAAGCCCCAGCAATATTTTCATGTGTAGTAGTGGCCGCGTTCAAGGAATTCATCCATAAGTTTTTGGAAGTCTATTTTGACAATTGGACTGTATTTGGGCTAGTCAAGAAACATATCGCGAGCTTACGGTTGATGCTGGATACTTGCCGACGACACCAGATTGTGCTAAATATCAAGAAGTGCACTTTCCTCGTCCCCTTTGGAAACTTGCTTGGCCACGTGGTTTGCAGATAAGGCCTGATGGTGGGCCCTGCGAAGATTACTGTCATACTCAATCTGCAAGCGCCACACAGTGTCAAACAACTCCGCACCATGTTGGGACACACTAGCTACTATCGTAAGTTTATTAAGGGCTATGTACAAATCACGACAACAATGGAACAATTGTTGAAGAAAGACACTACATATTGTTGGAATGATGATTATAAGAAAAGTTTGGAGATTCTTAAGGAGAAAATGGCGTCCGCTCCCATTTAGGTTTTCCCAAAATGGGAAATCGAATTTCATGTCCATGTTGATGCGTCATGTATCGCATTGGGCGCTGTGCTCACATAGGAAGGAGTGGAAGGAATTGATCACCCAATCGTGTTCGTAAGTCGACGATTGTCCAAAGCTGAAAAGAATTACGCCACTACTGAGCATGAGGGGTTGGTGATGGTATACGTGCTCCAGAAATACTGCCACTATCTACTTGGTGCACACTTTAAGATGTATACTGATCATTCCGTGCTAAAATACTTAGTGAATAAGCCTATGTTGGGGTGGCACATTTGTAGATGGTTGTTACTATTTCAAGAGTATGATTTCAAAGTCATTGTGAAGCTGGGACGTTTAAATGCAGGCCCAGATCACCTGTCCCGAATTGAGAATGGTGAAGAGCCCACAAAATTAGAGGAAGGACTACCTAATGCACAACTTTATGCAGTGCGCATCGCGGATGGCCACTTTGAGGATATAATCCACTTCTTAACCACAGGGAATGCGTTGCAGGGGTATTCAGTTCAGGAGAAGAAAGAACTGGTAACACGTGCAACGAACTTTACTGTTATTGCAGGGCACCTTTACAAAATGGGAACTGACAAAATTTTACCCAGATATGTACCTAAATTTGAAAGAGGACAAATCCTCACAGAAGCACATGGAGGGGTTGGAGGAGGACATTATGCAGGACGGGTGACAACATAGAAGATTCTTCGCGCTGAACTATGGTGGCCAACTCTACATCAAGATTCAAAAGCATACTGTTGGGCTTGCGACGTGTGTCAATGGACTGGGAAACCTTCGCGAAGGGCCAAAATGCCACTTAATCTACAAATGACGTTGCAACCATTCGAAAAAGGGCGATCAACTTTGTGGGGCCTATCACACCTCAAGGAAAGACGGGTACGTGCTATATCATCATTGTGATAGAATATTTGACCCGATGGGTGAAGGCACAGCTAGTTAAGGACTGCACGACCGCTATAGCTATGAAATTTTTGTTCGAGAATGTGTTGACATAGTTTGGATGCCCAAAAATTCTAATGAGTGATCGTGGAACACACTTCCTAAATGAAACTATCAACACACTCACTGAGTAATTCCAAGTATATCATCAGAAAAGTACGCCGTATCATCCGCAAGCGAATGGGACAGTCGAAGCTTTCAATAAGATTTTAGAGACAGCCCTGACCAAGGTCTGTAATGCGCAGCGAAATGATTGGGATTCACACATGCCTGTTGTGCTATGGGCATACTGAACCACGTGCAAGAAATTGACGGCTCAGACACCTTTTCAATTAGTCTACAGCATGGAAGCCATCATGCCGATGGAGTACATTGTACCAGTTTGTGAATAGTAGCGATGATAGGCATGGCATACCAGGGATCACTAGAAGAAAGGCTCGTGTAATTGGAAGAATTAGAGGAGGAACGATTTCTAGCAGGATTCCATCAGCAAGTACAAAAGTAGCACGAAAAGGCTTGGCATGATCGCCATATCAAGTTGTGCACGTTCAAAGAAAACGATTTAGTATTGTTGTATGACAATAAGTTCAAGAAATTCCCTGGACAACTCCAGATGCATTGGTGAGGGCCATATGTAGTCAAGGAAGTCACAGATGGAGGTGTGGTCTAGCTTGGCAGGCTTAATGGAGAGCCCTTCTCAAGAAGAGTAAATGGAAGTTGCCTGAAGCTCTACATGGGTGGGTGAACTGCTTGACTAACTGACTGAAGTACTGTCTCACCACTCCAGATAGTTGAAGGAGAGCACAAGACAATAAAGTAGTCTATGGGGGAGTTGCGTGACAACAAGGGTGCGCATAGAATTGGCATGTCACAAGGGTCGTGGTTGTGTAGAAGGCATTGCACTGCTGCATGAACAACCCTCTATGGAAGGAAATTTTCATGCGTGTTTGTCTTCGTGTGCATGTAAAGCTCCTACCAACAAAAAATTGCAACTATAAGCACACACACAAAAACATATATCCATCTTAACTAAGATCTATTAAACATAAAGAGATTTGCACCTTAGCTTTTAATCCCTCTCTATGCGTAATAGATTCATGGTTAAGATGGATCTAAGTTAATCTATAGTGTCTTGGGATTATCCCCATCTATTTTTTTCTGTTTATAAGACATATTGTAGCTTGGAGATCAGTGTACCTTGGTTATACATACACGTAATCACATTTTGTCATACCATAGTAACATCATATCACAACATGCTTTATATGGATCACAAGTGCGCACTAATGTAGCTACAAAATTAGTGAAGCTATGCTCATCCCATGCCATGACCAACTAAAGTAACCGGAGTTCTTGTTTTTTAGTGTATACATATCAACAATTACAATGCATGCCAATAGTTTTGATCTCCATCCTCACTATGAACAAAAATGAGTAGATACCATCTCTTTCTACTCTTCCTTTTTGGCACTTGTTGCAAGTAACAACAAATTGGATTCCAGTAAGTGTGTAGATCCAAGGCACAGGATAAGTTCTAATTTAATTGTCTTGAAAAGCAGTCGTATAAGAACTAGACCGGTCATCAAACAAATTGACTCTAAAAACATGAATTTGGATTGGAACTGGAAAAAAACCAAGGTAAAAATATGCTTGACCAAAACATACATATAATATTCAAATTTTTGAAAAAAACATATATATATTCATGTGCATAGATATGAATCCGAACCATTTATACATGGATATGCAAAGTTTCTCATTTATGTAGCAAGAGTGCATACAACCAAAATAACATCCAGTGAAAAACATCTTTGAATCAAAATACATTAACAAATAGGCTCTAAATGGTCTCTAGAGTCCAAAAATAAACATAGTACTATTGAGTAACTACAATGACATAGTCTAGAGTCTAGACTTTATAATATGATCATAGGGTACTAGCGTCTGGCTGTGGTTGCATTGATTGTTGAAATACTTTGTCATGAATCTAATGAAAATGTACCCTTCACTCAAGCTAGGGAGACACTAGGGTCATGGCATAGGATTTCAACAATCAATGCAACCAACATCAAGGTACATAGGGGGCTTGGTGCTCTTGATTAAATGTTAGTTCCATACTCTCATACATATAAAATCTAGTGGAAACCTTGCAAGCCTACCAATCCTAAAATTATGAAAACTGTTACTGATGAATTTTGAACGGGACATAAAATTCTACTTTCTCCAAATGAGCCCAGGGAAGTTGGAATCACTCTCAAACATCCTGAAACAATTAATGGCAATGTTAAAAATTTAAATAAAAGTTAACATTTTCCGCATCAGTAAAAGTTCACATTCATCTTACTAGGGTTAGGTTTTGTAAGGCACTAGGGTTAGGTATTTTTCTTTCCTTTTAAGATTTTTTTTTTTTAAATGAAACAATTAATATTTGGTAGTTTTTAGGTGTGTCGTACAGTGTTGTACCAAACTAGCGAGATCTATACAAAACCGCCCAGTTTGGTGATTTAAAGTTAGTTCCATATCAACCTATAAACCATGTTGAAGCTTTGTTCAATACCCCTTTGATATTTCACATAATCTTCTAATACAGTGATGGATAAAACTGCCA